>QXEO01000180.1:1754995-1984317 GCA_007115705.1 Dactylis glomerata | reverse complement strand
AGAGAAAGAGCAGGAGGAGAGAGATAAGTGAGAGGCCAGGTGGGGCCTCCTCCACACCAGGGGGCGGCGCCCAGGCTGGCCACGCCCCCTGGTGTGAGGTGGCGTGGCAGCCCCCCTGGTGTCTCCCAGGTGCCTCCCTGCCCATTTTTGACATAAAAATTTATAAGAATTTTCTGGAATTTTTCGAGAAACGTTATTTCGAGGATTTTCAGAAATTGGCATATCGATAAAACTCAGAAAACGAGATGAAAGATTTTCAAGCAAATTAAAACCAAACATACAGCAGCTCTGAGATACTCTTAATCATGTAACTAAACTAAAGGAACAAAATTGATGAAAGTAAATATAGGCGAGGTGGAGTCGATGCGGGGAAACGAAATTTCGTTCATATAAAATCACTTTGTTTAACAAGGTTGATCAAGTCTTGTCCCAAACTAACTTTATTGAGGGCAAACTTTGCACTTCACTTAATGCTTATGTTACCCATCAACTTTGATAGACATAGTCCCAATCATAACAATTTTATATGCTCCTTGGGCTTTTCGCCTGAACAAAAATTTGACCAACTTTGATGGTCTCAACATGCTTGATGGAATTTAGATTCTTCCTATCAATCTTCTTGGGAAAATAAACCGTATACTCTTTATCATTGACATTGAAAGTCACTTTTCCTTGGATTGCAATTAATAACAGCACCTGCAGTGTTTAGAAAAGGTCTTCCAAGAATAATAGACATATTATCATCTCAGGCATTTCCAACACAACAAAATCATTAAAATCAATAGCTTTAGCAACTTGAACAGGAACATTTTCACATATACCAATAGGAATAGTAGTAGACTTATCAGCCATCTGCAAAGATATATCATTGATACTAATTTTCTAGATCAAGTCTCTTATAAGAGAAAAAGGCATGACACTAACTCCAGCTCCCAAATCACATAAAGCAGTTCTAACATAGTTTTTTTAATTGAGCAAGGAATAGTTGGTATACCTGGATCTCCAGCTCTTTGGAACTTTAAACCATCAAAAGAATAATGCAAGTAAAGTGGAAATTCCTCATTAGGAATCTTCCTTTGGTTAGTAACAATATCTTTCATATATTTTGCATAAGGAGGCATTCTAAATGCATCATCAAAGGAATTTGCAAAAATAAAGGTCTCATCCATTCACAAAAACCTGTTGTAGTGTGTTCTTCTCTTCTTGGACTTGGTGTTCTTACCAGGAAAAGGCATTGGTTTTATGTAACCCAAGGTTCTCTCTGTTTACCATGCTTGTTGGGCAATGAAAGTGCTTCTTTGGTGTACTTTGCATTTATAAAGCTTCTTCTTCTCTTCCTTCTTCTTTCTTCACTTCTTCTTTACGGAAGCATCTCCTGGTTCAGTGTCAGCATCAGAATAGAAACACTATTAGGATCTTCTTGCATCAGATGATTCTGGTAGTTGTTTTATATGCGTTCTTTCTTCTTCTCTTAGAAGAAATCATCATTTTGAAGTGCGTTGAAAATCTTGCTCAACCCTCTTAGGATGTCCTTCAGGATAAATGGATCTTGAGTACACGCCACTTCTTGTGTGTATTTCACATGCTTGCTTCTCCTCTTGCAGCAGTATTAAGCAAGTCTTTTTGCACCTTGGAAGCTGATCAATTTGTGTTTGAAACCATTTGAAAAGTTTAGCAGTATCTTCTTCACATCATGGCGGTTCTCTCCACAATATCCCTGCAACTTGTGAATAGCTCTAGAATTTTCCAACAGATGAGTTAGCAACCATGCCATCCATTAAAAATTTCTTGCTAACATAAAATTATCAAATTCATCTAAGATTGATCAGGAGGTTAGTAAAGGAATATCTCTTCATCAATCAAAGCGGTGGAGAGAGTGTACCTCAATAGTAGATGAGTGAGGGATTGGCTACATAATCTATATAGGAGGTAAATTCTTCACATCTTCGGCCTTAATACCTTCTCCTTAAGAGATTTCTTAGCTTCTTCATACTTCATCATTTAATTCAATCATCCCTCTCTTCTCTTCAGCGTAGGCTCTATAGATCGCGCAGGTGTTAATGCTGGTGTTGGCTCAACTAAAGTCCAATCGTCATGATTCCGGCTTATTTTAGCCATTAATTCGTCAGCATCAGCTGGATTCTTCCCTGAAACACAACCGCACAACTATCCAAATATGACTTAGATTCATCAGTTAGTCCATTATAAAATATATCAAGGAGTTCATTTTTAGGCAATGGTTCTTTAGGCAAAGCTCTAATTAAAGAACAAACCTTGTCCAAGATTCAGGCAATATCTCTCCTTTTCCCTGTTTCAAAATCAAATTTTTGCACAGCTGCATGTTGAGCACTAGCAAGAAAATACTTCTGAAAGAAAGCATTAACCAAAGCAAGAGGACTAGTAAGAGATCCAGGAGACATGCATTAAACCAAGTTTTAGCAGCATCTTTCAATGAGAAAGGAAAAATCTTAGCAAAAAGTAAGTGCGGAGCTTAATATCATCAGAAAACAAATTAACCAAAGTAGAAGCTCATTCATGTGCCCCATAGCACTCTCACTTTAGTACCAAAAGGAGTTTTCTCAACAATAGATATGTAAGATAAATCAAAGAGAAATCATAATCCTTGTCTCTAATATTTATGGGAGAAGCAGCAAACTTAGGATCAGGAGACAACTTATATCTAACAGAACGTCTTGCAAAGAAGTTCCTTAACATTACCAGCATTACGAGCAGCACGTGCTTTAGCAATAAAACATCATTACGCTCAATATAAGCATCATCATCATAATCATCACTAGGGCATTCCTAGACTCAGGTGAACTAACAGGTGTAACAGTGGTGTTTCCAACTTAACTTAGCTCTAGCAATAGTAGCATCTAAAAGGAACCTAGTGAACCACTCCTCATCAAGCACAGTAGAAGCATCATCTAAATTATCAGTGGCATTTTCAAACTCAGCAGAAGAAGTAGCAGTAGCGTGTGGGTGTGGTGGTGGTAACAACTTACTCATAACAGACGGCGAATCAAGAGCAATAGAGGTGTTGAGAGTCGTACCTCTTCTTGGTGGATGGCAATATAGAACTTTTCCATCACGAGGTTTACCCATGATGAAAGGATTGCAGCGAACAATATGAAATACCAAGTGAACTTACAAATAAAGCTATGCTCCCCGGCAACGGCGCCAGAAATAATCTTGATGACCCACAATATAGGGGATCGCAACAGTCTTCGAGGGAAGTAAAGCCCAAATTTATTGATTCGACACAAGGGAGCCAAAGAATATGTAAGCCTAACAGAGAGTTGTCAATTCAGCTGCACCTAGAAACAGTCTTGCTCGCAGTGGTTTATCAGTAGCAACATTTATAGTGGTGATAGTAGTGAAACAGTACAACAGTAGTAAAAATAGCAGCGGTAATAGTAACAGTAGTAAACAGTAGGAACAAATACTGTAGGCATAGGGATGGATTACAGGCATTGCATGGATAAAGATAATTCATGAAATCAATGAGACATGGGCATTGCAGATAAATAAAGATAAAGCATCCTAGTACAAACAATCATAGGCATGTGTTCATATATAGTCGTGCGTGCTCACAAGGAGAAACTTGCACGACATATTTTGTCCTACCAGCCTGTTGCAGCAGGGCCTCAAGGGAAACTACTGGTAATTAAGGTACTCCTTTTAATAAAGTACCGGAGCAAGCATTAACACTCGGTGAACACATGTGATCCTCACATCATAGCCATCCCTCCGGTTATCCCAATTTCTGTCACTTTGGGGCCTTGGGTTCCGGACAACATATGTGTATAAACTTGTAGGTAAGACCATAAACAACAAGTATCATCATAGAAATAATAACATGTTCAGATCTGAAATCATGGCACTCGGGCCCAAAGTGACAAGCATTAAGCACAACAAGTTGCAACAATGTCATAGGCACTAAATAAAGATACTAGGCACTATGCCCTAACAATCTCATATCAAATTAACATAAATGATCTCATCCAATCCCTACCATCCCCCCTCACCTACAGCGGGGGAATTACTCACACATGGATGGGGAGTCATGGATGGTCGATGGAGGAGCGTCGGTGATGATGGTGATGAAGACTCCTCCGAACCCCGTCCCGGCAGGTGCCAGAACGGAGTTCCTGGTTCCGAATCGCGGTTTCTGATGGCGGTGGCGCAGCGGAAGTCTATCTGGGAAAAAAGCCGTATCCCCGATATATTCGAGTCAGGGGGATATGTAGGCGAAAGGAGGGGTCGAGAGGACGGCCAAGGCGCCCACGCAGGTGCGCGGCCAGGCTGGGCCGCGCCCCTGTGTGTGTGGGGCCCTCGAGCCTCCTCTCCGTCTCGTCTTCTGGCTCTGTGGGTCTTCTGGTGAAATAGGATTTTTGATGATTTTTCCCCGAATTTTACTGAAAGTTGGATTTCTGCACAAAAATGAGACACCAGAGCAATTCTGCTGAAATCGTTAGTTCCGTGTTAGTTGTATTCAAAACACAATTAGAGGAGAAACAATAGCAAAGTTTTCGGGAAAGTAGATATGTTTTGGACGTATCAGCTAGCAAGGCTGGGTAGCAAGCATAAGAGTTGCATGAAACAAACAAACATACATATAATAAGAACAATCATGCAAACTTCCTTGAAGGTACAACGATTTTAACTTTGAGAATAATATTGCTATAAGCCAAATATGAAGGAAAACTGAAGTAATGTACTACAAGAACTTCTTTCTTCTTCTACTCAAACCTCAAGGTAATGTTGCTACTGACCAAGCTAAGTTTGCCAAACCACTAAATTTACTCATGCTCCCAATGATACCAATACTAATCAACAAGACTAGTCATATGAGAGATATTGCAAACTAAAATAAAGTGTGCGAAAGTAACGATAAAAACTTCTCATTAATATTTTATTACGCAACGCACACCAAGGGATACATAGATAACCAACTAAGGAGGATACTTCCACACGCAAACTATTCTATAAGATAACTTCTCTATTCATGATATGACTCTACTTGAAAAGTAAATGAGTAAAAGGTGATGATGTGATACCGCGGCACTCCCCCAAGCTTGGAACAAGCCAAGGGGATGCCTATACCATGATGAATTACTCCTTCGGCGGCTGGGATCTCCTTGGGTTAATGAGAGTGTTCCAGCATCCTGCAAAGCCTGAGATTCTCTTCTTGAAGTATCTGTATCTCCCTCTCCAGAACTCCGTATTGGGCACAAAGCTCGTCAGTGACCAGCATACCCCTTTTATTAGAGGCATGAAATTTAGATCCAAGACTGGAAACGTTGGTCCCCACATATCATGAGAAAAGGCACATCTGGCGTTCATTGACCCTACAAAAGTAGAGTTTCTCGCCCTTGATTTTCCAGCGTCCCGTTCCTCCTTCAGCTTGGGGTCTTCTTCCCTAGGCCTCTTTCCCTTGTCGTCGCTTGAAGAAGCCATGGTGCTCTCGAAACTTAAGATCAACTCCTGACAGAAACAGTTCAAAACAAAACAGATGAGAAAACGATATACAGACCTCGGGTACTCCGGGGGGTTATATAGGCGAAATTATACATCGAGACGAAATCACAGGAGGAAACCGGGACAGAAACGAGCTCCGGGGTGGTCTCACCACAGGGCGGCGCGGCCTGGATTGGGCCGCGCCCCCTGGTGGTGAGGAGCCACCGGCCGTCCTGCCCGTTTTCGTCTCATGATTTTTCATATTTAGCAAAACAACAAAAATATTAATGGAAAAGTTTTTTGCAAATCTTTTCTGACTAGAACTGTTACCTATTCGAAAACGAACTCTGGAGGTTCTTGCAAATTGTCCTGGATGAATTCCTCCGGAGAAACTGTTTGAATAACATCAACATCTTCATTATAAGAATTTCCAGCAATATAATGTTGAGTCTTTGCCCATTCACCACTTGTGTAGTGTCATCTTTCAATGAAGCAATCTTTATCGCACCTGAGCGGTACACTTCCACAATAACATATGGTCCTTCCCATTTAGAGAGTAATTTTCCTACAAAAAATCTAAACGAGACCTATACAATAGAACTTTCTCACCAACATGAAACTCTCTTTTAAGAATTCTCTTATCATGCCATTGCTTGACTTTCTCTTTGAAAAGTCTGGCATTCTCATAGGCTTTTCGTCTCCACTCATCTAGAGAACTCAAATCAAGCAATCTTTTCTTACCGGCGAGTTTAAAATCTCTATTAAGCTCTTTCACTGCCAAAAGCTTTATGTTCTAATTCTAAAGGCAAGTGACACGCTTTTCCGTAAACCATTTTGTAAGGAGACATGCCCATGGGGTTCTTATAAGCAGTTCTATAAGCCCATAAAGCATCGTTTAAGTTGCTAGCCCAGTTTTTCCTAGATCTATTGACAGTCTTCTGCAAGACAGACTTGATCTCTATTTAAAAGCTCTACCTGCCCACTAGTTTGGGGATGATAAGTGATGACCCACAAGTATAGGGGGTGTATCGTAGTACTCCGATAAATAAGAGTGTCGAACCCAACGAGGAGCAGAAGGTGTTGATAAGTGGTTTTGATCAAGGATTCACTGTAAATACTAGCAAACAAGTTTCAGGGGTATTTGGTAATACAAGTAAATAAAGTGCGAGTAAATAAAAGACAGTAGTAATAATTGCAGCAAGTGGCCCAATCCTTTCTTTAGCAAAGGACAAGCCGGTTGTGTAACTTATAATAACCAAACGTTCTCGAGGACACACGGGAGTTTGTCAAGAGCTTTCGCTTCATACTGCTAAATAGTCTTTATTGGTTTGATAGGTGTTATGGGGGTGTGATGCTACCGATTTGATGAAGTAATAACCGGCCAGTTGGGAACCCCAAGAGGAACGTGTGATGAGTATAGCAGCTTGTTTTCCCTCAGTTAAGAAACCAAGGTTTAATCGTTCAGGAGAAGAGCAGACAATTACGACTAAAGGTGATGCTTGCTAGTTTGCGACAGCCTCAGACAATTTATATATGGCGCCTCGTCCAAGCTTTGCTTGCTAGCTGCAACGCGGAACCTGCACACAACACAACAAGTACTTTGCTTCCCAACTTGCGATGAGGTTGTCAATCTCACCGGTTTTGCTTGAAACAAAGGTATGAGCGTATTCAAGTGGAAAACAGTAGAGTATGCGAGTAAAGTAGTGATAGTGCGAGTAAAGTAAACAGGTGATAGCAATATGATGGAAATAGAACCGGGGTCCACAGTTCACTAGTGGTGTCTCTCCATAAGATAAATAACAAATGCTGGGTAAACAAATTACAGTTGGGCAATTGATAGAATAAAGATAAACGTGATATGTCAAGAAGATCACTATGAGATTTACTCTGGGCATTACAACAAAATACATAGACCGCCATCCAACTGCATATATGACTAATAATCCACTTGTGGCGAATCAATCCGAGAACTCCACAAGTATTAAGTTGCGAACAACAGATAATTGCATTAAGCAAAGTGTGTAATGTAAACAAATCATATGCCCTTGAGCATATGAATGTTGTTTTCTCCCTAGTAGCAACAGCACATCTACAACCTTAGAGGTTTCTGTCACTCCCCCAGGTTAAATAGAGGCATGAACCCACTATCGAGCATAAATACCCCCTCTTGGAGTTACTAGCAACTACTCGGCCAAGATAGCTACTAACAATGGAGAGCATGCAAGATCATAAACAACATAGAGATAACATAAGATATATTTCAGTATAGCAACTCAATCATAACACCAATATTCATCGTATCCCAACAAACCAAACATGTAGAATTACATAACGATGATCTCAATCATGTAGGGCAGCTCAAGAGATCTAAACATGAAGCACATGGTGGAGAAGACAACCATCTAGCTACTGCTATGGACCCATAGTCCATGGTAGACTACTCACTCATCGCTCCGGAGGCAAGCATGGCGATGAAGAAGACCTCCGGTGGCGATTCCCCTCTCCGGCAGGGTGCCGGGAAGTGCTTCTGGACCCTCCCGATCTTTGGGTCGACAGCGGCAGCGGATCGCGATGTGTTCTGGAAAATTGATCGGGTACTTAGGTTTTTCCCGTCGGGGGGTCTTTATAGGTGAAGGGGCGATGTCAGAGATGGCCCCAGGCCCCCTCACACCATGGCGGTGCGGCCAGGGCCTGGGCCGCCAGCCAGGTGTGAGACTGGCCTGTGGCCCCTCTCCTACTCTCCTTTGGATCTCTCGAAGCTCCCGGACAAATAAGACTTTCAGGAACTTGTTTCGTCCAATTCTGGAGAATATTTCCTGTGTATCCACTTCTGAAAGCACAAAAACAGCAGAAAAAGGGGAACTGGCACTATGGCAACATTGTTAGTAGGTTAGTTCCGAAAAAATGCATAGAAGTGCCACGAAGTGTAACGAAACAGTAGGCAAATGGTGTAAAAACAAGCATGGAGCATCAACCATTATAGCTACCGTTGGAGACGTATCAAGCATCCCCAAGCTTAACTCCTCCTCGTCCTCGAGTAGGTAAGTGATAACAAAAGAATAATTTTTTAGGTGACATGCACCTACACAATCTTGATCATGTATGTAAGCATTTGTGAGCTGGGATCATAAGGAACTTAAAACATGGGCATGAAAGATATATCTTGACAATATGAACTTAGCAACCATGTTGTAAACATGAAAAATGAACACAAACAAAAGATCATGAAAATGAAACAATGAAGTCCAAACGTGTGTTCAAATCATAAGGAAAAACATACAAATAGTTTTCAGCTTGTCCTTCAAAGAGAGCAAAACATAAATGCATAGACACCTTCAAGTTTAAGAGGGCGACTAGATACAAATAATTTGAGAACAAGTGAAACCAACCAATATGAATCAATCAATGAAAACTTTGGGACAATGCACATTATACTAAGAAAGACAACTATGCTCTCTTAATGGTGCATAAAGATGAAGGTGGTGACTCAACATAAAAGTAGAAGAAAGGCCCTTCGCAGAGGGAAGCAGTGATTGCAAGTTTTATAACCTTCAAAAATTATGGTACTTACCGGCTTTGAGCTCTCATTGCCCCCATCATAAGCATCTTGAATGGTTTAAAGTTAATGCAAGAACAATTATGATGCATATGCTTGACAAATCATAAGTGGAAAACCTCATGTCCCGTGAATACGAGTACCCAACCTCATGCTACTTACTTAGAGTCCCAAGCAACGCTCTTGTCATTGTATATATATGCATACCATTGAGACTGCCACGGGGTACCTCCATGCCCGATGACATGGAACAAGCCCACAGCAAAGTGATAGGACAAGGCAGACAATGAACAGCTCGACATCTCTTTATTATTGCCAATTATTTAGATTTTTATTGTGAGATGCGTCGTCGAATGTTCACCACGGGTAGAGCTGCAAATTTCCACCATGAATTAATGCAGTGGCTTAGATTAGCGGCCCGGCGTTTCTCTAACACATATACAAACACCATGATCCCCACAAGATTCCCAATTTCATTTCACACCGCGGGCATCCATAAACAAAGATCACGATATCAACTCAAATAAGAAGTGCAATGTTGAAAGCTTGCCCATGACTGCATGGCTGGCTAGAATCCAACTTACAACTTGCAAGCATAACAACTCAACATAATAGACCACAATGTCAAATTTTTAAGAACAGGAAAAAGTAGAGTGTGCCTTCTGTTCGTGAGAGCTTTACTGACCGAATTTCGCATAACACTGGTAAGAGTTTAATTTGAAGAGAAAATAAAAGCAAGTCAAATTTACTTGGAATAGCAAATTGCTAGTAGGTATGTATGGTGGACACTTTGGAAAACTTTGTCTTTTAGGAGTTGGATGCACTAGTAGAGCTCATACTCAGTACAAGGCAAGGGCTAGCAAAAGACTGTGAGCGACCAACTAAGAGAGCAATAATGGCCATAATCATGCAAAGCGACAAAGAGACATTAAAAGAAGCATAAGATGGCATCAAAAGTCAAAAACTAAATGATCATAGCGGCTATTGGCGACTTTGTAAGAGTCTAACATGTGTGAGCATGCGCCAAGTCAACCCAAATAAAGCATCAAGGAGAAAACTAAAATAATGCTTCCAAACAATTAAAAACAACGCATGATTTTTTCAAAGGCTCATTAAGCAATTTCAGTTATTTGAGACAAGTCATGCTACAGAAAAACCACTAAGCATACTATCAAAAAGACATCAAGCATGACATGAAAAAGCCTAAGCCGTAGTCTACACAAGCTTCTTCTTGTACCACTATTTTGCACAAAGCTTTTTCTCTTTTCCAACACACATTTGAAATTTTTATAAACACCTCTTTTGATGAAAACCAATAAAGATCAGAGGCAAAAATACACCTTGATGAAAAGATATGACAAGGTCTGAACGTAAATCAAGGCAAAAACGAAACCAAAAGCAGTAGCGGAAAAAGAAGAACACCCAGTGAAATTGTAAGAATGAAAACGGAGTGTTCTTTGCAAATGAAAACGAGTACATCTCCTCCAAAGGAAATTTTTGGGGTCCAACCATTTATTGCAGAAAACAAAACTAAACTAACTAAGAAAGCTAAAACAACTAACGCTCCAAGAAAAACACATAGTGCATGAAGCAATAAAAATATAGTGTTTTGAAAGGTGACCTGATTTTTGCCGATGAAGAAGGGGTGCCTCGGGGGCATCCCCAAGCTTTGACGCTTGTACTTCTTGGATATTTCTTGGGGTATGCCATGGGCCATCCCCAAGATGGAGCTTTTGGCCATTGTTCAACTCATCTCATCATTCTCCAATCCCTACACTTGAAAACTTCCTTATCAATAACAAAACTGAACACATTCTATTAGCAACATTAGTTTACGCATAACATATAATAAAAACCTCTTTTGCTTTCAGGGTTTCAACTCAAAACCACCACACTATATAGCACATACTACTGTAGAAACTTCCCCAAAAGTTCCATGACTCCAAAAGAACTCAAAGAAGGATAAAGCTGACAAAAGAGAAAAAACACAAATATTGGCAGAAATCTGTCAAAAAACAGACCAGCTGGACAAATGCCGAATTTTTGAGGGGTTTCTGTTGCTCAAATCAAAAATGTTCAACTAACGAAAGTTTGGATATAACCGGGGCAATATGAACAGAAATCCGCAGGTCTAAAATATATACAGAGAATTTATACGAATTTTTACGGTGCAGCACCGAAACAGTTTCAGGACAGCAACATCCCAAATCTTTACCTCACTCGAATTAGAGGCTTCTCTTGTACAAAAACGAAATAAAAAGAATAAGGAGCGGTCATTACAGGTAGTAATGACTACTCCAAGACTCAAATAAAAGAAAAAGTACTGAAAATAAACATTGGGTTATCTCCCAAGAGTGCTTTCTTTACGCCTTTTGAGCTAGGCGCAAAAAAAACTTGCGAATCAATTAACATCAAGTGATGAAGCATCACTTACCTCAGTAAGCATTTGGAGTTCCCGAAGATGATTCAAACCGCAAGTCAACCCTTAGTGGAACTAAGAGTCTTACCACTTTTAAGAACATGTTGAGTTTTAAGCGGAGAAACCTTGGGAACATATATAAATTTTTGCTCTTTTCCAACAAAACACTTTCTCTTTCTTAAATTTAAGAGAAGAGAAGATTAAGCTAAGAGTTTCCATAGACTCCTCTAGTTTACCAAACCTTAAGTTTTGATTATCAAGAGTAGTGCTAGCCTCTAAAACGGTGATTCTCTTACCAATATTTTCTATTAATTCACTAACTCGGCTAGCATTTTCTAGGATACTTGGCAAACTTTTCTCTAAAGAGCTGAGCCTTTCTACCACCTCCTCCAAGGTGGTCTCAGTTTTAGCAACATGAATATGTGGTATTCCCACTAAACTTTCAATTATAGTGCATGCTTCTCCAGTGGGAGTACCCAGAAAATTACCTCATGTAAGAGTATCGAGAACATACCTATTCCAACTAGATATACCAACATAAAAATTTCTAAGGAGGATCGTGGTAGAGTGATTTTTGGTACACCTATGATGAGCATTGTTAATACGATACCAAGCATCTTTTAAACTTTCTCCCCCTTGTTGCTTAAAACTATGAACTTCTACTTCAGGATTACTCATTTTAGCAAAACTAAAAGCAAACAAATAAAAACAGCTACCAAGGATTCTAATTTTTTTGGGTTTTTGATATAAAACGATGCAGGTAAATAAAAAAGTAAAGCAAACAATAACAAACAAAGTAAAGGATGTGTGTGCAAAAACTCCCCTCGCAGATGTCTTCCACTCTTCCCCGGCAATGGCGCCAGAAAAGAAGCTTGATGCTACCGATTTGATGAAGTAAATAACCGGCCAGTTGGGAACCCCAAGAGGAAGGTGTGATGGTATAGCAGCTTGTTTTCCCTCAGTTAAGAAACCAAGGTTTAATCGTTCAGGAGAAGAGCAGACAATTACGACTGAAGGTGATGCTGCTAGTTTGCGACAGCTCGGACAATTTATATATGGCGCCTCGTCCAAGCTTTGCTTGCTAGCTGCAATGCAGAACCTGCACACAACACAACCAAGTACTTTGCTCCCAATTGCGATGAGGTTGTCAATCTCACCGGTTTGCTTGAAACAAAGGTTATGAGCGTATCGAGTGGAAAATAGTAGAGTATGCGAGTAAGTAGATAGTGCGAGTAAAGTAAACAGGTGATAGCAATATGATGGAAATAGGACCGGGGTCCACAGTTCACTAGTGGTGTCTCTCCATAAGATAAATAACACATGCTGGGTAAACAATTACAGTTATAATAGACAGCAACTTCCCTATGAGATTTACTCTGGGCATTACAACAAAATAGACAGCAACTTCTCCATAAGATAGAATAAAGATAAACGTGATATTTAAGAAGATCACTATGAGATTTACTCTGGGCATTACAACAAAATACATAGACCGCCATCCAACTGCATCTATGACTAATAATCCACTTGTGGCGAATCAATCCGAGAACTCCACAAGTATTAAGTTGCGAACAACAGATAATTGCATTAAGCAAAGTGTGTAATGTAAACAAAGCATATGCCCTTGAGCATATGAATATTGTTTTCTCCCTAGTAGCAATAGCACATCTACAACCTTAGAGGTTTCTGTCACTCCCCCAGGTTAAATAGAGGCATGAACCCACTACGAGCATAAATACCCCCTCTTGGAGTTACTAGCAACTACTCAGCCAAGATAGCTACTAACAACGGAGAGCATGCGAGATCATAAACAACATACAGAAACATAAGATATATTTTAGTATAGCAACTCAATCATAACACCAATATTCATCGGATCCCAACAAACCAAACATGTAGAATTACATAACGGTGATCTCAATCATGTAGGGCAGCTCAAGAGATCTAAACATGAAGCACATGGTGGAGAAGACAACCATCTAGCTACTACTATGGACCCATAGTCCAAGGTATACTACTCACTCATCGCTCTGGAGGCAAGCATGGCGATTGAAGAAAACCTCCGGTGGCGATTCCCCTCTCCCGCGGGTGCCGGGAAGAGCTTCTGGACCCTCCCGATCTTCGGGTCGACGGCGGCGGCGGATCGCGATGTGTTCTGGAAAATTGATCGGGTACTTAGGTTTTCCCCATTGGGGGTCTTTATCGGCGAAGGGGCGATGTCAGAGGTGGCCCCAGGCCCCCTCACACCATGGCGGCGTGGCAGGGCCTGGGCCGCGCCAGCCAGGTGTGAGACTGGCCTGTGGCCCTCTCCTACTCTCTTCGGATCTCTCGAAGCTCCGAGAAAAATAAGACTTCAGGAACTTGTTTCGTCCAATTCCGAGAATATTTCCTGTGTATCACTTCTGAAACACAAAAACAGCAGAAAACGGGAACTGGCACTGTGGCAACTTGTTAGTAGGTTAGTTCCGGAAAATGCATAAAAGTGCCACGAAGTGTAACGAAACAGTAGGCAAATGGTGTAAAAACAAGCATGGAGCATCAAAAATTATAGATACGTTGGAGACGTATCAGGGTGAACCTGTGCTAGCGCACTACCCTTACTAGGATAAATACACACTTGTGATTATACCCCTTGCAGCATCCGCAATACAAGAAAGTAATTAAGATAAATCTAACCACAGCCTTAAACTCTAAGATCCTACGCTCCCTGGTGCAATGGTTTCCCAACGGAGGTTTAGGTTTCTGTCACTCCAGCAACCCACAATTGGTAGCCAAATACACAATGCATCTCACTAGGCCCATAAATGGTGAAGTTCATGTAGTCGACGTTCACATGACACCACTAGTGAATAGCACCACAACAATATCAAACCATTAAATATTTCTCAACAATAATTCACTACTAACATCTTGACTTCTCCCATGTCCTCAAGAACTAAACGAACTACTCACAAGACATCATATGGATCATGATCAGAGGTGAAATAATGGTAAATAACAATCTGAACATAAACCTTATTCAACGGTTCCACTCAATAGCATCAACTACAAGAGTAATCAACACCGGGAAAGTTTCCCCTAAGAATATAACAAGATCCAACTCAAGATGTTACAGCGGGATGGCGTGGTGATGGTGGAGATGAAGGTGCTGGTGATGGAGATGATGATGATGATCCCGATGAAGTCCGGTGCGATGATGACGATGGCGACGATCTCCCCTCTCCGGGAAGGAATTTCCCGGCAGATTTCTCCCTGCCGGAGAGCTTTTCTCTCTGGTGTTTTCCCCGCCCGCAGAGGCGGCTGTGTCTACTCTGAGCCCCCTTGACTTAGGTTTTCGGGACGATGAAGTACGCGAAGGGGCGAGACCAGAATGGGGCCAGGGTGGCCTCACACAGGGCCGGCGCGGCAAGGTCAGGGCCACCGCCCCCCCCCTGTGCGTGAGGCCGCCCCTGGCTCCTCTCTCCTTCTCCTTCTGGCTTCCGGAGTCTTTTGGTAAAATAAATTTTCTGGTATTTTTCTGGAATTTTCCTGATCTTCAAAATATGGTGTCTTGACGGTCCTTTTCCAGCAGAATCCTGACTCCGGCAGCAAATCCTCCAATGATCATCAAACATGTGAAAACAAGGAAATAACATAAGTATCATATAAATATGAAATATATCAATGAATAACAGTAAATTATGATACAAAATAGTGATGCAAATGGACGTATCAACCCCCCCAAGCTTAGACCTCGCTTGTCCCCAAGCGAAAACTAAACTCGGTAAACATGACCACAGGTTTATGGAGTGAAGTGTCGATAATCAAAATACGGACAAGAAGCATCACATTCACCAAGGCACAAATTATAATAGACAGCAACTTCCCTTTATAATATAGACTTGCAATAGTAAAGGGAATCACATATAAAGATGCACAAGTAAACTATAATTGGTGGGCAAACCTTAGTTCTTGGTCAAGAACAATGAACAACTATACTCCTTTTAAACGGAGCCTTTTAAAACAGAGCTAATATAGCAAAACCATATGCTCAACAAAAACTTTTTGCATTCATAGAAAGCTTTCAAAGATATATTCCTTCAGACAAAAGCATTATACAAAACAAGGAAGATAGTAAACATGATTAAACGGATCAACATATGGATGAGTGAAACATAACAACTCAAATGCTTGCTTGAGATAGAGGGAATAGGTTGACTCAACATAAAAGTAAAAGATAGGCCCTTCGCAGAGGGAAGCAGGGATTAAACATGTGCTAGAGCTTTTCATTTGTAAAACAGAGGTAAAAATTGTTTTGAGAGGTGGTTGCTTTTGTCAACGACTAGCAACGGAGTTCTTGATATCTTCCATACTAAACAAGTGAGAGCGGTTCCGAGATGTTTGATTAATTGGCACTTGGTGCTCTTTTATAGCTTTGCACTCCTCCCCACCTTTTTCCTTTCTCAAACCATGGCTAACCGATTCCATCGGGTGCCGACCAACTTTCACATACCATGGAGGAGTGCTTCTTTTCTTTTCTTTTTGAGATTATAATGGTCTGACCAGCTCCCTTGCAAAATTAATGATGACAGATGAAGCTGCCTAGTCGAGGGGTACTTAATTTAGTATGGAAGATAACAAACCCATCCACTACGTCCTCATGAGCTAAAAACAGTGGCACAAAATGAGAAGTGTTTGAAGGTTTTTGAAAGGTAGCACATGAAAATTTACTTGGAATGGCTTAAAATACCATGCATAGGAATTTATAGTGGACTCTTTGGAAGTGACTTGGCTTTTGGGAATTGGATGCACGAGAAGTATTTCCTCTCAGTACAGGTTTTTGGCTAGCAAGGCTGGGTAGCAAGCATAAGAGTTGCATGAAACAAACAAACATACATATAATAAGAACAATCATGCAAACTCCCTTGAAGGTACAACGATTTTAACTTTGAGAATAACAATGCTTATAAGCCAAACATAAGGGAAAACTGAAGTGATGTAATAAACACTTCTTTATTCTTTTCTACTCAAACCTCAAGGTAAAGTTGCTACTGACCAAGCTAGTTTGCCAAAACCAACTAAATTTACTCATGCTCCCAAAGTGATACCAATACCAATCAACAAGACTAGTCATATAAGAGATTGCAAACTAAATAAAGTGTGCGGAAAGTAAACGATAAAACTTCTCATTAATATTTCATTACCGCAACTCACACCAAGGGATACATAGATAACCAACTAAGGAGGATACTTCCAACTGCAAACTATTCTATAGATAATTCTCTATTCATGATATGACTCTACTTGAAAAGTAAATGAGCAAAAGGTAATGATGTGATACCGCGGCACTCCCCCAAGCTTGGAACAAGCCAAGGGGATGCCTATACCGATGACGAATTACTCCTTTGGCGGTGGCGGTGGATAATCTTTAATAAGCTTCTCAATCAAATCTTTCAGATCATCAATCTTGTGACTGAGGTTACGAATCATCTCAGAATTGTGCTCAACACGGTTCATGAACCTGTCAGCAAGAGAATCCCAGCTCTTGGAATTATTTCCCCATCCTTCTCACTCTTGGAACTTTCTTCCTGCATGTTAGAACGATCTATATCCCAACCAGAGGGTAATCGTGACCTAGGCACCTTTGAAACTGATGTTCATGTAGAGTATGGAAAGGATTTTGCCTGACGGAGATGTCCGGGAGCTAAGGTGTGACGCGGCACACCCCCTCCGGTCCTTATGCGTGCACTCTTCTTGAACTTGTCATGATCTGTCACCACCCCTATGCTGGCAATCATGGTGTTTGGCCTTGAACTTTGATCTTCCTCCTCGTCTTCACTTTCAACCTCTTCTTTCAGCCGAAACTTTTGTCATCTTCCGGAGGTGTCTTCTCCTTGTCATCGCTTGAAGAGGCCATGGCTCCCCCAAGCTTAAGATCAACTCCTGACAGAAACAGCTCGAAACAAAACACGACGAGAAAACGATATACAGACCTCGGGACTCCGGGGGTTAAATAGGCGAAAATTTACATCGAAACGAAATCACAGGAGGAAACCGGGACGGAAACGAGTTCCGTGTGCTCTCACACCAGGGGGCGCGGCCAGGGTGGGCCCGCGCCCCCGTGTGTGAGAGCACACGGACTCTCTTTCCTGCCCGTTTTCGTCTCGTGATTTTTCATATTTAGTAAAAATAGCAAAAATAAAAGAAGAGTTTTCGCGAAACTTTTCTGACTAGAACTGTTACCTATTCAAAAACGAACTCTGCAGGTACCTGCAATTTGTCTTGGATGAATTCTTCTGGAGAAACTGTTTCAATAACATCAACATCTTCATTATAAGAATCTCCAGAAATATAATGTTTGAGTCTTTGCCCATTCACCACTTGTGTAGAGTCATCTTTCAATGAAGCAATCTTAATAGCACCTGAGCGGTACACTTCCACAATAACATATGGTCCTTCCCATTTAGAGAGTAATTTCCTGCAAAAAATCTGAGACGAGACCTATACAATAGAACTTTCTCACCAACATGAAACTCTCTTTAAGAATTCTCTTATCATGCCATTGCTTGACTTTCTCTTTGAAAAGTCTGGCATTCTCATACGCTTCGTTTCTCCACTCATCTAGAGAACTCAAATCTAACAACCTTTTCTTACCGCTAGTTTAAAATCTCTATTAAGCTCTCTCACTGCCCAAAAAGCTTTGTGTTCTAATTCTAAGGGCAAGTGACACGCTTTTCCATAAACCATCTTATAAGGAGACATACCCATGGGGTTCTTATAAGCAGTTCTATAAGCCCATAAAGCATCGTTTAACTTACTAGCCCAGTTTTTCCTAGATCTATTGACAGTCTTCTGCAAGATAGACTTGATCTCTATTTGAAAGCTCTACCTACCTGCCCACTAGTTTGGGGATGATAAGCAAGAAGCTATTCTATGATTAACATCATATTTAGCAAGAGTTTTTTTAAAACCACTGTGAATATAAAGAGAACCTCCGTCAGTCATAAGATATCTAGGCACACCAAACTAGGAAAAATAACAT
Organism: Dactylis glomerata; assembly: GCA_007115705.1. Lineage (NCBI taxonomy): Eukaryota > Viridiplantae > Streptophyta > Magnoliopsida > Poales > Poaceae > Dactylis > Dactylis glomerata. Next base: position 1,965,861 of record QXEO01000180.1, on the reverse strand, counting down.
CCTAAGCATTTTTAACGAGTCTCACCATCGCACTCTTTGTAGGTATGGCTTCTACCCATTTAGTAACATAATCAACAGCAACAAGTATGTGGGTATAGCCTTTTGAAGGAGGAAAAGGACCCATAAAGTCAAATCCCCAACATCAAATGGTTCAATAACAGAGTGTAACTCATAGGCATTTCATTGCGTCTACAAAATATTACCAACTCTTTGACATTCATCACAAGATAAAACATACCTTCTGGCATCTTTAAAGAGGTTTGGCCAATAAAAACCTGACTGTAGAACCTTTTGTGCGGTTCTATCTCCAGCATGATGCCCTCCATAAGCGCTGCCATGGCATTTTCTTAATATCTCTTGTTGCTCATATTCTGGTACGCATCTTCGCATAATACCGTCAACTCCTTCTTTATATAAGTGTGGGTCATCCCAAAAATAATGCCTCAAATCATAGAAGAATTTTCTTCTTTGCTGAGATGTAAAGGTTGGAGGCAAATACTTGGAAACAATAAAGTTAGCATAATCAGCATACCAAGGAAGGTCTCGCGAAGTTACATTAATAGCGGCTAACTGCTCATTTGGAGAACTATCATTAACAGGAATAGGATCAAAAGAAATTTTTTCCAATCTAGACAAGTTGTCAGCCATAGGATTCTCAGCACCTTTCCTATCTACGATATGCAAATTAAATTCTTGTAAAAGCAACACCCATCTAATAAGCCTAGGCTTAGCATCCTTCTTAGTCATAAGATATCTAATAGCAGCATGATCAGTATGAATAGTAACTTTAGAATCAACAATGTAAGATCTAAACTTATCACATGCAAAAACAACAGCAAGAAACTCTTTCTCAGTGGTAGCATAATTCTTCTGAGCAGCATCAAGAGTCTTACTAGCATAATGAATAACATTCAACTTATTATCTACTCGCTGTCCAAGAACAGCACCAATAGCAAAATCACTAGCATCACACATAATTTCAAAAGGTAAATTCCAATCAGGTGGTTGAACAATAGGAGCAGTAGTTAAAGCCTTCTTAAGAGTTTCAAAAGCTTCCTTACAATCATCATCAAGACAAATGGTACATCTTTTTGAAGAAGATTAGTAAGAGGCTTTGAAATCTTAGAGAAATCTTTAATAAACCTCCTATAGAAACCAGCATGACCAAGAATACTACGAATACCTTTAACATCTCTGGGACAAGGCATTATCTCAATTGCCTCCACTTTTGCTCTGTCAACTTCAATTCCTCTTTCAGAAATTTTATGTCCAAGGACAATTCCTTCATTTACCATAAAGTGGCAATTCTCCCAATTAAGAACAAGGTTAGTTTCTTCGCATCTCTGCAAAACTTTATCAAGGTTGTGCAAATAATTATCAAAAGAAGTTCCATAGACGGAGAAATCATCCATGAAGACCTCCACAATCTCTTCACAATAGCCATGAAAAATAGCAGACATGCATCTTTGAAAAGTAGCAGGAGCATTGCATAAACCAAATGGCATACGTCTATAAGCATAAGTTCCATAAGGACAAGTAAAAGTGGTTTTCTCTTGATCTTCCTTTTTAATAGCAATTTGAGAAAAACCAGAATAACCATCAAGGAAACAAAAATGAGTTTTCTTAGATAACCTTTCTAGCATCTGATCTATAAACGGTAAAGGATAATGATCTTTCTTAGTAACTTTGTTTACCTTCCTATAATCAATGCACATCCTATAACCAACTACTACCCTTTGAGGAATAAGCTCGTTATTTTCATTAGGCACAACAGTCATTCCTCCTTTCTTAGGAACGAAATGAGCAGGACTAACCCATCTACTATCAGCAATAGGATAAATAATACCAGCATCAAGGAGCTTTAATACCTCATTTCTTACCACATCCTTCATCTTGGGAATTAGGCGGCGTTGATGCTCCACGACTGGCTTCGCGTCTTTCTCCATATTAATGGCATGCTGACATAAAGTGGGAGAAATCCCTTTTAAATCATAAAGAGTATATCCCATAGCTCCTCGGTGTTTCCTCAATATCTCCAATAATCTTTCTTCTTCCTTTCCTGAAAGTTTAGAGCTAATAATAACAGGATATATTTTCTTATCATCTATGTAAGCATATTTAAGATTATCAGGCAAAGGCTTTAATTCAAACACAGGATCTTCCTTAGGTGGCAAAGTGGTACCAAGATCCTCCACAGGTAGATTATGCTTGATTAATGGTGGTTGACGAAGAAGAATATCGTCAATCTCTTCTCTTTCCTTACTGAAAACATCACTTTCATGATCTTCCATGAATTGCTGCAAGGCATTATTAGGAGCAAGAGCAATAGAAGCAAGCTGTTCAACTCAAAAATTTTCATTAGGCGTGTCATTTTCATAAGAAGTCTTAGCAAACTTGGAAAAATTAAATTCATAAGACTCTCCATTAAACTTAGTAAAAAATTTCTCCTTCTTACAATCTATCACAGCGCCACAAGTGTTCAAAAATGGTCTACCAAAAATAATAGGACAAGTTTTACTAGCCTCCTTACCAAGTACTAGAAAATCAGTAGGGTATTTAGTCTTACCGCAAAGAACTTCCATATCTCGAACAATACCAAGAGGCCAAACAGTCTCTCTGTTAGCAAGCTGAACAACCACATCAATATCTTCAAGTTCGCAAGCACCAATCTCATGCATAATTTCTTTGTAAAGCTCTAAGGGAATAGCACTTGCACTAGCACCAATATCACATAAACCATAATAGCAATGATCTCCAATCCTGTCAGAAATAACAGGAACACTTGTTTTCCTATGCTTTTTAGGATGAGAGAGAATGTTAGAAGCATCTTCACAAAAAAGAATATATTCATCTGCTACATCTTTAGTAACAAGATCCTTCAATATAGCTACAGGAGACTTAATAGTAATTTGCTCATCAGGTTCTGCAGCTTTCTTAGTACTTTTATTAGACACACTTACCAAAGTAGAATACTTCTTTACCTTAGCAGGGAAAGGTGTCTTCTCAAAATAAGGTTCAGGCACAATGCTATCAACAGTACAAACTTCAATAGCTATAGCAGGTATATGACTAATAGAGTCTTTATAAGGCGCATGATATTTGTTCCAATCTTTCTTTGGAACATCGAGATAAGAGGCAAAGGCCTTAAGACAATTAGCAAGTATTTGAGAATCAAGACCATAAGCAGTGCTAACACTATGAAAGTCATTGGTTCCCATAAAAGATTTAATGCATTCATAATCATAGTTTATACCTGACTTCCTACCTTTGTCGTTTTCCCATCCTTCAGCATTCTCTTGTATACGGTCAAGAAGTTTCCACTTAGCGTCTTCTTTCATATGAGTAAATGATCCAAAGCAAGAAGCATCCAAGTAATCCTTATCAGGAAGAGTAAGCCGCACATAAAAATTATCAATAACAATATTACTGGGGAGCTCATGAATGGGGCATTTGAGCATTAGTAACTTCAATCTCCCCCACGCTTGGGCAATACTCTCTCCATCATGAGGCCAAAAATTATATATCCGATTATGATCTTTATGGATTTCACTTGGAGGATAAAACTTGGAATAAAAGAGAGGTACAATGTCCTCCCATGCCATAGATGGACCATCTTGGAGCAGTCGATACCACTCCTCAGCTCTGCCTTTCAATGATAAAGAGAATAGCTTCTTCTTGACCTGGCTTGGTGAAATACTTGCACACCTGAACAACTCGCATAATTCATGTATAAATAAAAAGTGATCACCCGGATGGACAGTTCCATCTCCTGAATAGCCGTTATCCATAATACGCCCAACAATTTTCATAGGTATTTTAAAAGGATCAATTTCAGCAGGTGGTGGCGGTGGTGGTTCATCCACATGTGCAGCAGTAGTAGATGTGTTTCCAAATAGCAAACCAAATGGAGAATTCTCCATAGCAAAGTAAAATAAAAACAAAAGACAAGAATAAAACAATACTCACAGTGACGGTTACCTTTACCAAATCCACTCTTCAATAGCGCTACACTCCCCGACAACGGCGCCAGAAAATAGTCTTGATGACCCACAAGTATAGGGGGTGTATCATAGTACTTTCGATAAATAAGAGTGTCGAACCCAACGAGGAGCAGAAGGTGTTGATAAGTGGTTTTGATCAAGGATTCACTGTAAATACTAGCAAACAGGTTTTCAGGGGTATTTGGTAATACAAGTAAATAAAGTGCGAGTAAATAAAAGACAGTAGTAATAATTGCAGCAAGTGGCCCAATCCCTTCTTCAGCAAAGGACAAGCCGGTTGTGTAACTTATAATAACCAAACGTTCTCGAGGACACACGGGAGTTTCTGTCAAGAGCTTTCGCTTCATACTGCTAAATAGTCTTTATTGGTTTGATAGGTCTTATGGGGGTGAACCTGTGCTAGCGCACTACCCTTACTAGGATAAATACACACTTGTGATTATACCCTTGCAAGCATCCGCAAATACAAGAAAGTAATTAAGATAAATCTAACCACAGCCTTAAACTCTAAGATCCTACGCTCCATGTTGCAATGGTTTCCCAACGGATGTTTAGGTTTCTGTCACTCCAGCAACCCCACAATTGGTAGCCAAATAAACAATGCATCTCACTAGGCCCATAAATGGTGAAGTATCATGTAGTCGACGTTCACATGACACCACTAGTGGAATAGCACCACAACAATATCAAACCATTAAATATTTCTCAACAATAATTCACTACTAACATCTCGACTTCTCCCATTGTCCTCAAGAACTAAACGAACTACTCACAAGACATCATATGGATCATGATCAGAGGTGAAATAATGGTAAATAACAATCTGAACATAAACCTTAATTCAACGGTTCCACTCAATAGCATCAACTACAAGAGTAATCAACACCGGGAAAGTTTCCCCTAAGAATATAACAAGATCCAACTCAAGATGTTACAGCGGGATGGCGTGGTGACGGTGGAGATGAAGGTGCTGGTGATGGAGACGATGATGATGATCCCGATGAAGTCCGGTGCGATAATGATGACGATGGCGACGATCTCCCCTCTTCGGGAAGGAATTTCCCCGGCAGATTTCTCCCTGCCGGAGAGCTTTTCTCTCTCTGGTGTTTTCCACCCCGCAGAGGCGGCTGTGTCTAACTCTGAGCCCCCCCCTTGACTTAGGTTTTCGGGGACGATGAAGTACGCGAAGGGGCGAGACCAGAAGTGGGCCAGGGTGGCCTCACATAGGGCCAGCGCAGCCAGGGGTCAGGCCGCGCCCCCTGTGCGTGAGGCCGCCCCTGGCTCCTCTCCCCTTCTCCTTCTGGCTTCCGGAGTCTTTTGGTAAAATAGAATTTTCTGGTATTTTTCTGGAATTTTCCTGATCTTCCAAAATATGGTGTCTTGACGTTCCTTTTCCAGCAGAATCCTGACTCCGGCAGCAAATCCTCCAATGATCATCAAACATGTAAAAATAGAGGAAATAACATAAGTATCATATCCAAATATGAAATATATCAATGAATAACAGTAAATTATGATACAAAATAGTGATGCAATATGGACGTATCAATAAGCATAAGCAATTCTATGATTAACGTCATATCTAGCAAGTGTTTTTTCTAAAACCACCGTGAATAAAATGAGAACCTCCGTCAGTCATAAGATATCTAGGCACACCAAACCTAGGGAAAATAACATCCTTAAGCATTTTTAACGAGGCCTCACCATCGACACTCTTTGTAGGTATGGCTTCTACCCACTTGGTAACATAATCAACAACAACAAGTATGTGAGTATAACCTTTTGAAAGAGGAAAAGGACCCATAAAGTCAAATCCCCAACAATCAAATGGTTCAATAACAAGAGTGTAACTCATAGGCATTTCATTGCGTCTAGAAATATTACCTACTCTTTGACATTCATCACAAGATAAAATATACCTTCTAGCATCTTTAAAGAGGGTTGGCCAATAAAAACCTGACTGTAGAACCTTTTGTGCGGTTCTATCTCCAGCATGATGTCCTCCATTAGCGCTTCCATGGCATTTCCTCAATATTTCTTGTTGCTCATATTCTGGTACACATCTTCGCATAATACCATCAACTCCTTCTTTATATAAGTGTGGGTTATCCCAAAAGTAATGCCTCAAATCATAAAAGAATTTTCTTCTTTGCTGAGCTGTAAAGGTTGGAGGCAAATACTTGGAAACAATAAAGTTAGCATAATCAGCATACCAAGGAAGGTCTCACGAAGTTACATTTATTAAAGCCAACTGTTCATTTGGAAAACTATCATTAACAGGAATATGATCAAAAGAAATGTTTTCCAATCTAGACAAGTTGTCAGCCACAGGATTTTCAGCACCTTTCCTATCTACAATATGCAAATCAAACTCTTGTAAAAGCAAAACCCATCTAATAAGCCTAGGCTTAGCATCCTTCTTAGTCATAAGATATCTAATAGCAGCGTGATCAGTATGAATAGTAACTTTAGAATCAACAATGTAAGGTCTAAACTTATCACATGCAAAAACAACAACAAGAAACTCTTTCTAAGTGGTAGCATAATTCTTCTGAGCAGCATCAAGAGTCTTACAAGCATAATGAATAACATTCAAATTATTATCTACGCGCTGTCCGAGAACAGCACCAACAGCAAAATCACTAGCATCACACATAAATTCAAAGGGTAAATTCCAATCAGGTGGTTGAACAATAGGAGTAGTAGTTAAAGCCTTCTTAAGAGTTTCAAAAGCTTCCTTACAATCATCATCAAAGACAAATGGTACATCTTTTTGAAGAAGATTAGTAAGAGGCTTTGAAATCTTAGAGAAATCTTTAATAAACCTCCTATAGAAACCAGCATGACCAAGAACACTACGAATACCTTTAACATCTCTGGGACAAGGCATTTTCTCAATTGCCTCAACTTTTGCTCTGTCAACTTCAATACCTCTTTCAGAAATTTTATGTCCAAGAACAATTCCTTAATTTACCATAAAGTGGCATTTCTCCCAATTAAGAACAAGATTAGTTTCTTCACACCTCTGCAAAACTTTATCAAGATTGTGCAAACAATTATCAAAAGAAGTTCCATAGACGGAGAAATCGTCCATGAAAACCTCCACAATTTCTTCACAAAAACCATGAAAAATAGCAGACATGCATCTTTGAAAAGTAGCAAGAGCATTGCATAAACCAAACGGCGTACGTCTATAAGCATAAGTTCCATAAGGACAAGTAAAAGTGTTTTTCTCTTGATCTTCCGGTTTAACAGCAATCTGAGAGAAACCGGAATAACCATCAAGAAAACAAAAATGAGTCTTCTTAGATAACCTCTCTAGCATTTGATCTATAAACGGTAAAGGATAATGATCTTTCTTGGTAACTTTGTTTACCTTTCTAAAATCAATGCACATCCTATAACCAACTACTACCCTTTGAGGAATAAGCTCGTTATTCTCATTAGGCACAACCGTCATACCTCCTTTCTTAGGAACACAATTGTAACAACCCAAATATTTGTAATCCATTTCCTATTAATTAAAGTGCCAAATTTTGGACCAAGATAAAACTTTTTCATTCATATTGCATGTATGCCTAGATTTCCATTATATGTGTTTTATGATTTCATGTGTGTTTTAATTGGTTGGGCAATGATTAGTTAATTCCAACTTAACCAACAGAAGCATTAGAGAAGAACTATAAGAGCTAAAGAAACCAGAAACAAAAGAAATAAAGAAAAAGAGAAGAAAAGTTTGATCTAGTAAATATTATTGACTACCCTACTTTGGGCACTTAGATTAAGCAATCTGTAACTCAAGTAAGGGTGTGGTCAGTTAGTTGAGCTTGACCTGGCTGCATACTAACTTGCCCAAGAAGTTTCAAACAAAAACTCAAATTCTAACCTAACTCAAACATCTGCCAAAGATTGAATCTAAAACAGTGACCATACCCCAAATTTGAAATATTATTTCTGCAAAACATAATCTTTCTGCTCAACAAAAATAGCTCTGGAATCCTTGTTTAATATGTTGACACCCCAAAGTGAAACTTTTCAAAAATTCGAAATTTGAATTCTTGCGGGCATTGTGTCGAACACCTGGTGGGCAAAAATCCAGGAAAATTGACTCTACTGTGGCCGACGCTGTTCACATTCGCCCTAGCCCTGTAGCCATGCTCGTGGACATCCCTCGGTCGAGCCCCAGCCTCCCCTGCCCCGACCCAGGCCGTGAGACATGGAGGAGAAGAGGAAGAACACACCTGGACCCCCCCTCTCTTTCCCTCTGCTCTCTGCACGCTGCCGACCGGCATGAGCTCGCCAGAGCATGCCCATAGTGCCCCGACGCCGAGACAACACCCCGCCAGCACGCCCCCAAGGCCGCCGTGCCTGGCTTTGCCCGTGCACGTCGCCAGACCTCCCTGCACCGGCCACCTTCTGGCCATCCCCGCCCCCGGCCTCCTGGCCTATAAAAAGCCCCTTCACGCACACGATCGAACTCACACCAGCTCCAGCAGCCTCCCAGACAACCTCTCTTCCTCCAGTTCGCTCTCGTTCGCCGTAGCCAGCTCCGCCGGCGAGCTACTGGACGCGGGTGGCGCCACCGCGTTCGGCCGCCGTTGGACGAACGGACGCCGGGAAGTGGAGGAGGAGTGCCGCCGGAACCTTTTCCGCCCCGCGCCGTCGAGTTCTGCTTCCCCTACGTCCCTCGCCGTCGCCGTCCTCTTCACTACTGCACGCCGGTGAGCTCCCTCCCTCGCCGATGGACACGACGCAGACGCGCCGTTGGATTAGAATCCAACGGCAGCGTACCGGTTCGGTCACTTAAGTGACCTGACGCGTAGGTCCCACCTGTCAGGTTCGAATTCGAACGTATCCCGCCCCTGGCGAAGCGGTACTGGGCCGGCCCGTTCGGGTTTCTTCTGAAATCGGCCCAGTTCAGTGAGATTCGGTCCGAAGCGTTTTTATTTATTTTCCCGCTCATTTTAAATTTGTTTCAGATATGATTTTCAAACTTAAATTCCAAGAGTTTTAGAAATCCATTTTAGCAAATAAATATGCGTTGGAAAGCTTAGGAAATTATCTAGCCTCTGAAACTAGTTAGAATCCAATTTGAGTTAGTGATTTAATTTAATAAGATTACTTTGACCACAGCCTTCTTAATCTTAGGAAAATTCTAGAAAATTGTTTACACCTCCTAAAATCTTGAAACTTGGTTTATGATCTCCCTAGTTAACTTGTCTACTGTTTAGTTCAACCTTAATCAATTAGAACCTTGTTAGTGCTATCAATTGGACCCTAATCCCACTCTAGTGTGTAGCATAAAATAATAGACTCCCTCCATACTTGGTTTGTTAATTAACCCCACTACCCAAAGTACTTATGTACTCCCTCTCCACTTGAACTAGCCCTAATACCCCTAGTTTCATACCAATGCTTAGAGAGTAAACAACATATGGCACATGGTAGAAAAATCTAACTTACACACTCAATGAAAACTTGAAAGAAAACTTGCAACCCAACTCAATAAAATCCAACATGAATTCTATTGTTTGAAAACAAGTATGTGTGCTTGGAGTGTTGTTAATATTGTGTAGTGATTGTGTGCATTGTGTTTATTCGTTATTAGACGCTAGTATTGCTGAGGAAGATATTGAGGGGGAATTTTATCAAGAAGAAGAAGACTACCCCGGACACTTTGCCAACCAAGGCAAGCCATCTTTTGAATCATACTCCAAATGCCTAGTCTTACTCTTGCATTCTACTTGTTTTTAATTAAATTGCATGATTGAATTGCTAGAGTAGAAGGATAGTTGTGTAGTGATATCTTGCTTAGCAAGAGTATCAAGCTGAGTTTATCCAACCTTATTTAGTGGTATCATCATTCAATGTAGTTGCTTAGTCGCTAATAAAATGGAGGCCATCTAGAAGGGGAACCCTATTTGAAATTGGTGACTTGAACTTGAAAACTTGAATTGGAGATTCCTCCTACATGATGGTTTTATGAAAGAAAATAATCTTGACTAAGGACTATGGAATGTATTTGCTAAATGATAATAAGTGATGTACCATGTGAGCCAACCATTACCGTACGACCACACTACCCCTAAATGGGAAGGGGCTTAGTCCGTAGCTTGTTCACCCTAGTATGGGAGACCTTGTATCATCCTTTATAGAAGTGCACCGTGCGCGGGTACTTCCGAACCGGGTGGAAATTTCCATTCATACAGCATCCTGTAGCGGGCAAAACTAGAGACGCCGGAACGGAGATGTCTGTATCTCGGGCTCTAGGAAAGGATCCTATACTAGAGTGAGCAAGTGAAAGAGTTTGTTTGATTATCTGAACCTCGCATACTTTGTGTATGACGATCCGTGGACTTCTCTCGGCAGATGTATCGAATCTTGTGGGTAAAGTGTACCCCTCTGCAGAGGTTTCAAAACTATTCGAATAGCCGCGTCCGCGGTCATGGACAGTTGGCAAGCTGTACTTGACTTTTGTCAAGAATGTTAACAACTTATGGTGAACTTGGAGAATGACTTGACTTGACATTGATGTTGACACACTTGAAGTTCCTCTTTAGGTTGACTTAGAGAATTAAATCTTCTTCTCTACTAATCAACATTCTTGGGAAACAAAACTAGCTTTTGCAAACCAACTTAGTGCTTAGTCCACCATATCAACCATGCATATCTACTTCATCATTTTGTTTATAAGATGGTTTGCGAGTGCATCCAATGTACTCATGGTTGTGTCCCTGGCTATCAACTTGGCCAGACTATGGGGAAGAATATCCGGAGGAAGGTTATGAGGAAGAGTACCAGAACTAAGATCATCTCCTTAGTCGCCATTGCCTGTAGGGTGAAGGCATGGGCCCGAAGACGTTATTTCCGCTGCTATATTGTGTTGTAATATGAAGTTGGTCACTATGACCATTGTATCTGAACTATTCGTATTGTAATGTCTATGGAACTGGTTACCAACGACGTTATGTGTATCACAACAATGATTCTGGGATTGTGGTGGAATACATAACGGGCACTTCGAATTTGTTATAAATTCGGGGATGTTACAAGTTGGTATCAGAGCCTAGCCTGACCGTAGGAGACCTTAGTTAGAATGGACGTTAAATGAAACCTTTATAAAAGCAAAGAGTTAAGCAAGGGTTTAAAATTGCTTAGTCTTTTCCTCTCTATTTACAAAGCTTTGTACATGATTCAGTTTTTGCCTACTTAAAATTTTGCACACTTGAGTTGGTCACTAACTTAATCTAATCTAAAATTTTGTAGATGGCCCCGGTGTTCACTGAGCAGTACCAGTTGGGCCATGGTGGTAGCCTTGTTTTCGAGCGCGACCTCACTACCCTGACCTTGTTCCTGGATCGTTTGTATCCAGAGTTCAAGGGAGCCGTGCTCAATGAGCACCCGGATGGAGAGCTACGGTGGCTCATCAGGGCAAGTTGTCGTGGCAAGAAGGGAGATCTAAGTTCTCCAAGGATCAAGTTTGAGCTTGTGGAGAACACTTGGGCAGATGGTTTGGTCCGAGGTATGCAGGAGATGCTAGCCCGCTTATGCGGACTGCATGTTGAGGAGGTTCAGGTGGAGCGCTTTAGGAACTTTGCTCGGCGTGATGCGGAAGGGCGTCCCGCAAACATGCCAGGGCAAAATGAGCCGAGTACATATGCAGATCACATGGACTTCTTGCTGTACTCCACTCAGCAGGAGGCAGATTGTGCCCGTACCAAGGCCAACCTTGAGCACTTCGCACTTGTGGAGGCGAGGAGCACTATCAGGATCCTTGCTAGGGATCGCAAGAGCCTTCGCCGCCAGCGCGAGGAAAGGGATCAGACCATTGAAGAGTTGAAGGCCAATGTGGCTGAGCTGACTGAGTACATTGAGGATCTAGAGAGCCACCTTGGTGAGGAGGAAGGCATTGACCTCCGCAAGGAGGATAATGCCCTCGTTAGTGACGAGGACGACTTCATGGAGGACCTTGATGATCAGGAGAATGATGAGGATGCTAGATTCGTTGAGGATGATGAGGAGGAAGACCCCGAGGAGCCCGATGTTTAGATTGGAGATCCCCGTGTTATCTAGTTATGAGTTCACTTTAAGTCACTTCGTGTAGGTGTGAGTTGTATCCCCCTCTCTAGTAGGCGAGTCGCAATGGTTTGATGTAAACCATTTGTAATGTGTGAACTCGTATGTGTGGTATGTTGATGGTTGTTGAATGAAATATGAATTTGGCCCTTAAGGCCTTAGTAAGACAAAAATTGCATCATCCATGTTACATTTAAATCTTAGCAATTAGTTTTTCCCTCTTGTCTTACACACATTATCTTCAGATGCCGCGAGTACCCCCACCCCCGAACCCGGAAGTAGCACAACTGCTAAGGTTGATCATGGAAGACCGGGAAGCAGCCCGAGCTGAGCGCCAAGCTAACTTGGCCACTCTTCAGCAGCTAACCCAGATGGCAATGAACCACAACAATGGCAATGGAAATGGCCATGGTGAAGGAGAGAACAATGGCAATGGTGATCCCCGATCCAAGTTAAGGAGTTTCCAAAACACCAACCCACCTATGTTCACTAAGTCTGAAGAACCCTTAGATGCTGATGACTGGCTTCGCACAATGGAGAACAATCTGGAAGTCGCCGGAGTTGGCAAAAATGAGAAGGTCTTGTACACCACTCACTATCTTGCTGGAGCCGCAAGAGCTTGGTGGGATAGCACTCGTGCAATGCAAGCCCAAGGGTATGTGATGCCCTGGGAGGAATTCAAGAGCAAGTTTAGCAAAGCCCATGTTCCTTTGGGATTAGTTAAAAGGATGAGAGATGAGTTCAGAAATCTGAAGTAAGGTTCCCTATCTGTGGTTGACTACCGTGACAAGTTCCTTACCTTGTCTAGGTATGCCCCAGATGACACCAACACCAATGAGAAGAAGCAAGAAAGGTTTCTGAATGGACTTCATGATGAGATGCAATGTGTCTTGGTCAGCATTCCCTTTGCAGACCTGGAGTCATTGGTTGACTCTGCCATTCAGATGGAAGGCAAACTCAAGCAAGCTACAGAGAACCGCAAGCGTCGTATGATGTATCAAGGCAACTCAAGCAACTCGCAGAAGCCAAGGGGAAATCCACCTATGGGTTTCGCCCCTAGACCTATGAGGCCATCTGCACCTGCTCCACGTCCCAACTTTCCCAACCGTCTGACCGGCAATAACTTCAACCGTGCACCTCCAAGACCTAATGGCAACAACTTCAACCCCCATACTCCAAGGCCAAATGTCACACCTGTGTTGCCCAAGTCTGGTGACAAGTCTGGTGTTACCTGTTATGAGTGCGGAATCAAGGGGCATTACTCTAATGAGTGCCCGAAGAAGCTGAATGATGCATCCAAGACCACTGCTCCTGCTCAGCAACAGCGCCGTGTTGGAAATGGCAAGAATTATCCACCAAGGAACCAGCCTCACCCTCGAGGCCGTCTGAACCACATGAATGTTGAAGAAGCTCAGGAAGCAACCGACGTTGTGCTTGGTATGTTCCCTGTTAATTCAGTTCCTACAAGAGTTCTGTTTGATTCTGGAGCTTCACATTCATTTGTCACTAAGTTATTTGTGGATAAAAGTGGACTTCAACAAACACCCCTGAAAAATACCATGTCTGTGCAAATACCTGGGTCAATAACAAAGGCTAGTTGGACCTGCTTGGCAGTGCCCATAGAAATCCATGAGATATCATTCTTAGCAAGTTTGATTGTGTTAGGAACCAAAGGATTGGAAGTAGTCCTAGGTATGGATTGGATGTCTCAACACCAAGGAGTGATAGATTGTGCCAAAAAGACCATCACCATGAAGAGTAGCACTGGAATTGTAGTAAAGCATGTGTCCGTAAAACCACCCCAAATCACCAGATGTCATAAAAGTATCTCAGGACCAACTCTAGGGCAAGTTCCCATCGTCTGTGAATACCCGGATGTGTTTCCCGATGAGCTACCCGGAATGCCCCCGGATCGGGATATTGAGTTTATCATTGAGCTTATCCCCGGAACTGGACCTATAGCCTAGCGACCCTATCGTATGAACCCAGCAGAACTAGTGGAGTTAAAGAAGCAACTGGATGATCTTTTGAGTAAGGGATTGATTCAGCCAAGTTCATCTGCTTGGAGATCACACATCTTGTTTGTGGATAAAAGTGACGGTTCCAGCCGACTGTGCACTGATTACCGCAAGCTAAATGATGTTACCATCAAGAATAAGTATCCTCTTCCCAAGATAGATGATTTGTTTGACCAATTGACTAGAGCGCAAGTCTTCTCGAAGATAGACCTTAGAACTGGATACCATCAACTGAAGATCCGTGCAACTGATATACCCAAAACAGCCTTCACTACCCGATACGGATTGTATGAGTACACCGTAATGTCCTTTGGATTAACCAATGCACCTGCCTATTTCATGAATCTCATGAATAAGGTTTTCATGGAGTTCTTGGATAAGTTTGTTGTTGTCTTCATTAATGACATTCTTATCTACTCCAAGTCTGAAGAAGAGCATGCAACCCATCTGAGATTAATCTTAGAAACTCTGAGAGAGCATCAGCTATACGCCAAGTTTAGTAAGTGTGAGTTTTGGTTGAAGGAAGTTGGATTCTTAGGCCATGTATTATCAGCTGGAGGAGTTTCAGTGGACCCAAAGAAGATCAAATCAGTCATGGAATGGGAAGCCCCTACCACTCAAACGGAAGTTAGAGGTTTTCTCGGATTAGCAGGATATTACCGCAAATTTGTTGAAGGGTTTTCAAGCATTGCCAGACCCGTGACCCAACTATTGAAGAAGGACAAGAAGTTTGAATGGACCCCTAAGTGTGAAGAAAGTTTTCAAGAGCTCAAGAAGCGATTGGTGACCGCCCCCGTCCTAACCATGCTCGATATCACCAAGAACTTTGATGTCTATTGCGACGCCTCCAAACTTGGACTTGGTTGTGTGTTAATGCAAGAAGGCAAGGTCATAGCATACCTCTCCCGGCAGCTTAGACCTCATAAAGAAAATTATCCAACCCATGACCTGGAGTTAGCAGCCGTAGTTCTAGCTTTGAAGACTTGGAGGCATTATCTTATGGGTAACCGTTGTGAGATCTACACTGATCACAAGAGTTTGAAGTATATTTTCACCCAGAAGGAGTTGAACATGAGGCAAAGAAGATGGATAGAGTTGATCAAGGATTACGATCTGGAAATTCATTATCACCCCGGTAAGGCCAATGTAGTGGCCGATGCATTAAGTAGGAAGCCATGCACCTTGAATATGATGATCAAGGAGGAGCAACCCATGTTGCACCAAGAGTTTGAAAATTTTGGATTGGAACTAGTCAGTCAAGGATTCTTAGCCAACCTTGAGTTTCAACCCACCTTGATGAGCCAAATCAAAGAAGCCCAGAAGGGACATGAAAGTATTGACGGAATTAAGCGCAGAATTAGTTCCGGCAATGTGCCAGGATTTGAAGAAGATGATCAAGGAGTTCTTTGGTATAAAGGACGTATTTGTGTGCCTGCTGACTCAGAATTGAAGGAAGTTATTATGAAGGAAGCCCATGAGACACCTTACTCCATCCACCCCGGTGGAACCAAGATGTATCAAGATTTAAAGGAACAGTTTTGGTGGCATGGAATGACGCGTGAGATTGCATCGTTCATATCTAAGTGTGATGTTTGTCAAAGAGTCAAGGCTGAACATCAACGTCCTGCGGGATTGCTGCAACCTTTGCAAGTTCCAGAATGGAAGTGGGAGTCTGTTGGAATGGATTTCATCACGGGATTTCCAAGGTCTAGCCGCGGAAATGACTCTATCTGGGTCATTGTGGATAGACTGACCAAAGTTGCCCACTTTATTCCTATCAAGACCACTTATACCTCAGGACAGCTGGCAGATCTTTACCTGTCCAGAATTGTTAGTTTGCATGGAGTCCCTAAAACCATAGTTTCCGATCGAGGAACCCAATTCACCTCGAGATTTTGGAGAAGTTTGCACCAAGCCTTGGGAACCAAATTAGCCTTTAGCACAGCTTACCACCCTCAGACTGATGGACAGACGGAAAGAGTAAATCAAATACTTGAAGATATGATGAGAGCCTGTGTTCTAGCCTATGGAGCTAAGTGGGAAGATTGTCTGCCTTTCGCGGAGTTTTCCTACAACAACGGTTATCAAGCCAGTTTGCAAATGGTCCCATTTGAAGCTTTATATGGAAGAAAGTGTCATACCCCTTTGAATTGGTCTGAAACCGGAGACAGTAAGATATTCGGACCGGACGTTCTGCAAGAAGCTGAAGAGAAGGTTCGCATGATTCGTGATTATCTCAAGGCAGCCCAGTCTAGACAGAAGAGTTATGCCGACAAGAGACGTAGAGAACTGTCCTTCAAGATTGGAGATTTTGTCTATCTTAGAGTATCACCTCTCAAGGGAATGCAGAGATTCCAAGTAAAAGGAAAGCTTGCACCAAGGTATATTGGACCCTTCAAGATACTAGGCCGCCGAGGAGAAGTGTCTTATCAGTTGGAAATGCCCCCTGAATTGTCTGAAGTGCACGATGTTTTTCATGTGTCTTTACTTCGGAAATGTCTTGAAGTTCCGGAGAAGCCAGAAATCTTCAAGAATATTGATCACCGCTCTGTGGATATCAACAAAGATTTGACCTATCGTGAAGTGCCTATCTGTATCCTCGAGGAAGCATATCGAACCACTCGAACCCGAAGCATCAAGTTTTTGAAAGTTCAGTGGAGTAATCACACAGAAGAGGAAGCTACTTGGGAACGAGAAGATTACCTTCAGAAAGAATTTCCCAATCTTTTCAGTTCTTAATTCATGAATCTCGAGGACGAGATTCTTTTTAAGGGGGGGAGATTGTAACAACCCAAATATTTGTAATCCATTTCCTATTAATTAAAGTGCCAAATTTTGGACCAAGATAAAACTTTTTCATTCATATTGCATGTATGCCTAGATTTCCATTATATGTCTTTTATGATTTCATGTGTGTTTTAATTGGTTGGGCAATGATTAGTTAATTCCAACTTAACCAACAGAAGCATTAGAGAAGAACTATAAGAGCTAAAGAAACCAGAAACAAAAGAAATAAAGAAAAAGAGAAGAAAAGTTTGATCTAGGCAATATTATTGACTACCCTACTTTGGGCACTTAGATTAAGCAATCTGTAACTCAAGTAAGGGTGTGGTCAGTTAGTTGAGCTTGACCTGGCTGCATACTAACTTGACCAAGAAGTTTCAAACAAAAACTCAAATTCTAACCTAACTCAAACATCTGCCAAAGATTGAATCTGAAACAGTGACCATACCCCAAATTTGAAATATTATTTCTGCAAAACATAATCTTTCTGCTCAACAAAAATAGCTCTGGAATCCTTGTTTAATATGTTGACACCCCAAAGTGAAACTTTTCAAAAATTCGAAATTTGAATTCTTGCGGGCATTGTGTCGAACACCTGGTGGGCAAAAATCCAGGAAAATCGACTCTACTGTGGCCGACGCTGTTCACATTCGCCCTAGCCCTGTAGCCATGCTCGTGGACATCCCTCGGTCGAGCCCCAGCCTCCCCTGCCCCGACCCAGGCCGTGAGACATGGAGGAGAAGAGGAAGAACACACCCGGACCCCCCCTCTCTTTCCCTCTGCTCTCTGCACGCTGCCGACCAGCATGAGCTCGCCAGAGCATGCCCATAGTGCCCCGACGCCGAGACAACACCCCGCCAGCACGCCCCCAAGGCCGCCGCACCCGGCTTTGCCCGTGCACGTCGCCAGACCTCCCTGCACCGGCCACCTTCTGGCCATCCCCGCCCCCGGCCTCCTGGCCTATAAAAAGCCCCTCCGCGCACACGATCGAACTCAAACCAGCTCCAGCAGCCTCCCAGACAACCTCTCTTCCTCCAGTTCGCTCTCGTTCGCTGTAGCCAGCTCCGCCGGCGAGCTACTGGATGCGGGTGGCGCCACCGCGTTCGGCCGCCGTTGGACGAACGGACGCCGGGAAGTGGAGGAGGAGTGCCGCCGGAACCTTTTCCGTCCCGCGCCGTCGAGTTCTGCTTCCCCTACGTCCCTCGCCGTCGCCGTCCTCTTCGCTACTGCACGTCGGTGAGTTCCCTCCCTCGCCGATGGACACGACGCAGACGCGCCGTTGGATTAGAATCCAACGGCAGCGTACCGGTTCGGTCACTTAAGTGACCTGACGTGTAGGCCCCACCTGTCAGGTTCGAATTCGAACGTATCCCGCCCCTTGCGAAGCGGTACTGGGCCGGCCCGTTTGGGTTTCTTCTGAAATCGGCCCAGTTCATTGAGATTCGGTCCGAAGCGTTTTTATTTATTTTCCCGCTCATTTTAAATTTGTTTCAGATATGATTTTCAAACTTAAATTCCAAGAGTTTTAGAAATCCATTTTTAGCAAATAAATAAGCGTTGGAAAGCTTAGGAAATTATCTAGCCTCTGAAACTAGTTAGTATTAAATTTGAGTTAGTGATTTAATTTAATAAGATTACTTTGACCATAGCCTTCTTAATCTTAGGAAAATTCTAGAAAATTGTTTACACCTCCTAAAATCTTGAAACTTGGTTTATGAGCTCCCTAGTTAACTTGTCTACTGTTTAGTTCAACCTTAATCAATTAGAACCTTGTTAGTGCTATCAATTGGACCCTAATCCCACTCTAGTGTGTAGCATAAAATAATAGACTCCCTCCATACTTGGTTTGTTAATTAACCCCACTACCCAAAGTACTTAAGTACTCCCTCTCCACTTGAACTAGCCCTAATACCCCTAGTTTCATACCAATGCTTAGAGAGTAAACAACATATGGCACATGGTAGAAAAATCTAACTTACACACTCAATGAAAACTTGAAAGAAAACTTGCAACCCAACTCAATAAAATCCAACATGAATTCTATTGTTTGAAAACAAGTATGTGTGCTTGGAGTGTTGTTAGTATTGTGTAGTGATTGTGTGCATTGTGTTTATTCGTTATTAGACGCTAGTATTGCTGAAGAGGATATTGAGGGGGAATTTTATCAAGAAGAAGAAGACTACCCCGGACACTTTGCCAACCAAGGCAAGCCATCTTTTGAATCATACTCCAAATGCCTAGTCTTACTCTTGCATTCTACTTGTTTTTAATTAAATTGCATGATTGAATTGCTAGAGTAGAAGGATAGTTGTGTAGTGATATCTTGCTTAGCAAGAGTATCAAGCTGAGTTTATCCAACCTTATTTAGTGGTATCATCATTCAATGTAGTTGCTTAGTCGCTAATAAAATGGAGGCCATCTAGAAGGGGAACCCTATTTGAAATTGGTGACTTGAACTTGAAAACTTGAATTGGAGATTCCTCCTACATGATGGTTTTATGAAGGAAAATAATCTTGACTAAGGACTATGGAATGTATTTGCTAAATGATAATAAGTGATGTACCATGTGAGCCAACCATTACCGTACGACCACACTACCCCTAAATGGGAAGGGGCTTAGTCCGTAGCTTGTTCACCCTAGTATGGGAGACCTTGTATCATCCTTTATAGAAGTGCACCGTGCGCGGGTACTTCCGAACCGGGTGGAAATTTCCATTCATACAGCATCCTGTAGCGGGCAAAACTAGAGACGCCGGAACGGAGATGTCCGTATCTCGGGCTCTAGGAAAGGATCCTATACTAGAGTGAGCAAGTGAAAGAGTTTGATTGATTATCTGAACCTCGCATACTTTGTGTATGACGATCCGTGGACTTCTCCCGGCAGATGTATCGAATCTTGTGGGTAAAGTGTACCCCTCTACAGAGGTTTCAAAACTATTCGAATAGCCGCATCCGCGGTCATGGACAGTTGGCAAGCTGTACTTGACTTTTGTCAAGAATGTTAACAACTTATGGTGAACTTGGAGAATGACTTGACTTGACATTGATGTTGGCACACTTGAAGTTCCTCTTTAGGTTGACTTAGCGAATTAAATCTTCTTCTCTACTAATCAACATTCTTGGGAAACAAAACTAGCTTTTGCAAACCAACTTAGTGCGTAGTCCACCATATCAACCATGCATATCTACTTCATCATTTTGTTTATAAGATGGTTTGCGAGTGCATCCAATGTACTCATGGCTGTGTCCCTGGCTATCAACTTGGCCAGACTATGGGGAAGAATATCCGGAGGAAGGTTATGAGGAAGAGTACCAGAACTAAGATCATCTCCTTAGTCGCCATTGCCTGTAGGGTGAAGGCATGGGCCCGAAGACGTTATTTCCGCTGCTATATTGTGTTGTAAGATGAACTTGGTCACTATGACCATTGTATCTGAACTATTCGTATTGTAATGTCTATGGAACTGGTTACCAACGACGTTATGTGTATCACAACAATGATTCTGGGATTGTGGTGGAATACATAACGGGCACTTCGAATTTGTTATAAATTCCGGGATGTTACAACAATGAACAGGACTAACCCATCTACTATCAGTAATAGGATAAATAATACCAGCATCAAGGAGCTTCAATACCTCATTTCTTACCACTTCCTTCATCTTGGGAATTAAGCGGCGTTGATGTTCAACAACTGGCTTTGTGTCTTCCTCCATATTAATAGCATGCTGACATAAAGTGGGAGAAATCCCTTTTAAATCATCAAGAGTATATCCCATAGCTCCTCGATGTTTCCTCAATATCTCCAATAACCTTTCTTCTTCCTTTCCTGAAAGCTTAGAACTGATAATAACATGATATATTTTCTTATCATCTATATAGGCATATTTAAGATCATCAGGTAAAGGTTTTAATTCAAAAACAGGATCTTACTTAGGTGGTAAAGTAGTACCAAGATCCTCCACAGGTAAATTGTGCTTGATCAATGGTGGTTGACGAAAGAAAATATCGTCAATCTCTTCTCTTTCCTTCCTGTAAACATCACTTTCATGGTCCTCCATGAATTGCTGCAAAGCATTATTAGGAGCAAGAGCAATAGAAGCAAGCTGTTCAACTCGAAAATTTTCATCAAGCATGTCATTTTCATAAGAAGTCTTAGCAAACTTGGAGAAATTGAACTCATAAGATTCTCCATTAAACTTAGTGAAAATTTTCTCCTTGTTATAGTCTATCACAGCACCACAAGTATTCAAAAAGGGTCTACCAAAAATTATAGGACAAGTTTTACTAGCTTCCGTACCAAGTACTAGGAAATCAGTGGGATATTTGGTCTTACCGCATAGAACTTCCACATCAAGAACAGTACCCAGAGGCCAAACAGCCTCTCTGTTAGCAAGCTGAACAACCACATCAATATCCTTAAGTTGACAATGGCCAATCTCATGCATGATTTCTCTGTAAAGCTCTAAAGGAATGGCACTTGAACTAGCACCAATGTCGCATAAACCATAATAGCAATGATCTCCAATCCTGACAGAAATAACCGGAACACTTGTTTTCCTACACCTTTTAGGATGTGAGATAATGTTAGAAGCATCTTCACAAAAGAGAATATATTCATCCCCTACATCTTTAGTAACAAGGTCCTTCAATATAGCCACAGGAGACTTAATAGTAATTTTCTCATCAGGTTCTACAGCTTTCTTAGTACTTTTATTAGACACACTTACCAAAGTAGAATGCTCTTTTACCTTAGCAGGGAAAGGTGTCTTCTCAAAATAAGGTTCAGGCAAAATGCTATCAACAGTACAAACTTCAGTAGCTGCAGCAGGAATATGACTAATAGAATCTTTATAAGGCGCATGATATTTGTTCCAATCTTTCTTGGGAACATCAAGATAAGAGGCAAAAGCCTTAAGACAATTAGCAAGTATTTGAGAATCAAGACCATAAGCAGTGTTAACATTATGAAAGTCATCGGTTCCCATAAAATTTTTAATGCATTCATAATCATAATTTATACCTGACCTCCTACCTTTGTCGTTTTCCCATCCTTCAGCATTTTCTTGAATACGGTCAAGGAGATTCCACTTAGCATCTTCTTTCATATGAGTAAATGATCCAAAACCGGAGGCATCCAAATAATCCTTATCATGAAGAGCAAGCCTCGCATAAAAATTATCAATAACAATATTACTGGGGAGCTCATGAATGGGACATTTGACCATTAGTAACTTCAATCTTCCCCACGCTTGGGCAATGCTCTCTCCATCATGAGGCCAAAAGTTATATATTTGATTACGATCTTTATGAATTTCACTTGGAGGATAAAACTTGGAATAAAAGAGAGGCACAATTTCCTCCCATGCAATAGATGGACCATCCTTTAGCAGCTGATACCACTCCTCAGCTCTGCCTTTCAGTGATAAAGAGAATAGCTTCCTCTTGATCTGGCTCGGTGAAATACCTGCACACTTGAACAACTCGCATAATTTATGTATAAAGAGTAAGTGACCACCCGGATGGACAGTTCCATCTCCTGAATAGCAGTTTTCTATAACACGTTCAACAATTTTCATAGGTATTTTAAAAGGATCTAATTGAGCAGGAGCAGGTGGTGGTGGTTCATCCACACGTGCAACAGTGGTAGAAGTGTTCCCAAATAGGAAACCAAATGGAGAATTCTCCATAGCAAAATAAAATAAAAATAAAAGACAAAAATAAAAACAATACTCACAGCGACGGTTACCTTTACCAATTCCACTCTTCAATAGCGCTTCACTTCCCGGCAACGGTGCCAGAAAATAGTCTTGATGACCCACAAGTATAGGGGGTGTATCATAGTACTTTCGATAAATAAGAGTGTCGAACCCAACGAGGAGCAGAAGGTGTTGACAAGTGGTTTTGATCAAGGATTCACTGTAAATACTAGCAAACGGGTTTTCAAGGGTATTTGGTAATGCAAGTAAATAAAGTACGAGTAAATAAAAGACAATAGTAATAATTGCTGCAAGTGGCCCAATCCTTTCTAGAGCAAAGGACAAGCCGGTTGTGTAACTTATGATGACCAAACGTTCTCGAGGACACACGGGAGTTTCTGTCAAGTGCTTTCGCTTCATACCGCTAAATAATCTTTATTGGTTTGATAAGTGTTATGGGGGTGAACCTGTGCTAGCGCACTACCCTTACTAGGATAAATACACACTTCTGATTATACCCCTTGCAAGCATCCGCAAATACAAGAAAGTAATTAAGGTAAATCTAACCACAACCTTAAACTCTAAGATCCTACGCTCCCTGGTGTAATGGTTTCCCAACGGAGGTTTAGGTTTCTGTCACTCCAGCAACCCCATAATTAGTAGGCAAATACACAATGCATCTCACTAGGCCCATAAATGGTGAAGTATCATGTAGTCGACGTTCACATGACACCACTAGTGAAATAGCACCACAACAAATAAATATCAAACCATTAAATATTACTCAACATAATTCCACTACTAACGACTTGACTTCTCCCATGTCCTCAAGAACTAAACGAACTACTCACAAGACATCATATGGATCATGATCAGAGGTGAAATAATGGTAAATAACAATCTGAACATAAACCTTAATTCAACGGTTCCACTCAATAGCATCAACCACAAGAGTAATCAACATCGGGAAAGTTTCCCCTAAGAATTTGACAAGATTCAACTCAAGATGTTACAGCGGGATGACGTGGTGATGGTGGAGATGAAGGTGCTAGCGATGGAGATGATGATGATGATGATCCTGATGAAGTCCGGTGCGATGGCGATGACGATGGTGACGATCTCCCCTCTCCGGGAAGGAATTTCCTTGGCAGATTTCTGCCTGCCGGAGAGCTTTTCTCTCTCTGGTGGCTTCCGCCCCGCAGAGGCGGCGGTGTCTATCTCTGAGCCCCCCCTTGACTTAGGTTTTCAGGGACGATGAAATACGCGAAGGGGCTCTGGCAGAAGTGGTCCAGGGTGGCCTCACCATAGGGTGGCGCGGCCAGGGGCTGGGCCGCGCCCCCTGGTGGTGAGGCTGCCCTGTGGCCCCTCTCTCCTTCCCCTTCTGGCTTCTTCAGTCTTCTGGTAAAATATAATTTTTTGGTATTTTTCTGGAATTTCTTGATCTTCCGAAATATGGTGTCTTGACGGTCCTTTTTCCAGCAGAATCCTGACTCCGATAGCAAATTCTCCAATGATCATCAAACATGTAAAAACAGAGGAAACAACATAAGTATCATCTCTAAATGTAAAATATGTCAATGAATAACAGTAAATTATGATGCAAAATAGTGATGCAAAATGGACGTATCACTTAGATTAGCGGCCCAGGCGTTTCCCTAACACATATAAAAACTCCATGATCCCGCAAGATTCCCAACTTATTTCACATCGCGAGTATCTATAAACAAAAGATCACGATATCAACTCAAATGAAAGATAGTGCAATGTTGAAAGCTTGCCCCATGACGGCATGGCTGGGCTAATTTCCAACTTACAACTTGCAAGCATAACAACTCAACATAAGAGAGCCACAATGTCAAAATTTTAAAACGAGAAAAGTAAAGTTCGTGAGAGCTTTACTGACCAATTTTCGCATAACACCAAAAAGAGTTTAATTTGAAGGATAGATAAAAGCAAGTCAAATGTACTTTGGAATAGCAAATTGCTAATAGGTATGTATGGTGGACACATTGGAACAACTTGGTTTTTAGGAGTTGGATGCACGAGTAGAGCTCATACTCAGTACAAAATGAGGGCTAGCAAAAGACTGGGAGCGACCAACTAAGAGAGGAATAACGGCCATAATCATGCAAAGCGACATTAAAAGAAGCATAAGATGACATCAAAAGTCTAAAACTAAATGATCATAGAGTCAATAGCGACTTTGTATGAGTCAAACATGTGTGAGCATGCGCCAAGTCAACCCAAATAAAGCGTCAAAGGAGAAAACCAAAATAATGCTTCCAAATCATTAAAACAACGCATGATTTTTTCAAAGGCTCATTAAGCAATCTCAGTCATTTGAGACAAGTCATGCTACAACAAAACCACTAAGCATACTATAAAAAAGACATCAAACACGACATGCAAAAGCCTAGGCCACAGTCTACACAAGCTCCTTTTTGTACCACTTTTTTTGCATAAAGCTTTTTCTGTTTTCCAACACCATTCGTACTTTTTTGAAACAACTCTTTTGATGAAAACCAACATGTACCAGAGGTCAAAATACACCTTGATGAAAAGATATAACAAGATCTGAACACAAATCAAGGCGAAAATCGAAAACTAAACGCAGTTCTAGAAAAAGAGAACACTCGTTGAAACGATAAGAGTGAAAAATGGAGTGTTCTTGGCAAATGAAAAGCAAGGCAACTTCTCCAAAAGGAATTTGTTGGGGTCCAACCATTTATTGCAGCAAACAAAACTAAATAAAATTGAAAACTAAAAACAATAGACGCTCCAAGAAAAATGCATAATGCATGAAGCAATAAAAATATAGTGTGTTGAAAGGTGACCTGATTTTTGCCGATGAAGAAGGGGTGCCTCGGGGGCATCTCCAAGCTTTGATGATTGTACCTCTTGGATATTTCTTGGGGTGCGTGGGCATCCCCAAGCTTGAGCTTTTGTCCATTCTTCAACTCATCTCATCATTCTCCAATCCCTACACTTGAAAACTTCCTTCATACAAAACTAAACACAATTCTATTAGCAACATTAGTGTAAGCATAACATTAAATCAACCCTTTTTGCTTCAGGTTTCAACTCAAAATCATCACATATAAAGCATATACTACTGTAGAAACTTTCCCAAAAGTTCCGTGATCAAAAGAACTAAAAAAAAGCGATAAAGCAGCAAACACAAATATTGACAGAAATCTGTCAAAACAGAACAGCTGACAAAGGTAGAATTTTTAGAGGGTTTTCTGTTGCTCAAATCAAAAAGTGTTCAACTAATGAAAGTTTGAATATAACCTGGGGCATATGCACAAGAAATCGCAGGTCCAACAGATATACAGAGAATTTTCACGAATTTTTACGGTGCAGCACCAAAAACTGTTTCAGGACAGCAACATCCCCAAATCTTACCTCCACTCAAATTAGAGGCTTCTCTTGGCACAAAAACGAAATAAAAAGGATAAGGAGAGGTTATTACAGTATTAATAACTTCCAAAACTCAAATAAAAGAAAAATAACTGAAAGTAAAACAATGGGTTATCTCCCAAGAGTGCTTTTCTTTAACGCCTTTGAGCTAGGCGCAGAAAGTGCGAATCAAGTAATATCTAAAGAAGCATTAAGATCAACTGCAGAAGTCTTTTCAATAAGGCATTGTAATTCATCCACATAAGTTTTTGAAGACCCTTTGTGATCACGCTTTGGTTCACTCAAATCACTAAAAAGATTTTTGGGACAGATCCAATCAAAATTATTTTGAAAAGCTTCATACAATCCCAAGAGTTTGCTAGGTATAGGTATTTCGGTTCCCTCATTGTTTGTACGAACAACCCTTATATGTGAACCAAGCTTATTAAAACGCTTAAGAACTTTCCTAGCTTCAATGGCCACATCTCTAAATTCTATGCGTAAAGTTTCAAGGATAAAAGCTTTCTTTTCGAGGACCTCAATATCATGAAGCTTAAAAAACATGTATTACATAAAAGGATTAAGGCTAGCAAACCTAGCTTCTAATATGTGAATTAAATAAGCAGAAGCAACTTCATAACTAGGAGCAAGCTCAGCCAAAGACTTTTCCTCAACATCTTTATGCATACTAATATGATTAAAGAACTCCTCAATGTTACTTTTTCCAATAATTGAACCACTACCTACTGAGAGGTCCTCCAAAATGTACTTAGAGAACAACATAATAAACTAAAAGTAATGAAGTAACACCTATAAGGGAAACTATTTTTTTGTGTTTTTGATAAAATGAAACAAGTAAAAATAAAGTAAACAAAAATTAAAACAAAGTAAAGGATGTGCGTGCGAAACTCCCCTTGCAGAAGTCCTCATTTTCCCCGGCAACGGCGCCAAAAAAATCTTTGTTGTGGTGGTGTGTGATAGTGTAAATCATCGTCTAGTTGGGAACCCCAAGAGGAAGGTTTGATGAGTACAGCAGCGAGTTTTTCCTCAGTAAGAAACCAAGGTTTGTCAGTCCAGGAAAAAGCCAAACTCCAGAAGGTGATGCTTGCTAGCCTAGTGACTTCCAACAAGGGGGCCGTTAACGATATCTTGTTAGCACGTCTTCAACTAGTAGCAACGTGGAACCTGCACACAGCACAACCAAATACTTTGCTCCCTACTTACGATGAGGTTGTCAATCTCACCGGTTTGCTTGAAACAAAGGGTATGAGCGTATCGAGTGGAAAGTGATAATAGTATGCGAGTAAAGTAATCAGTTGCTAGTAAAGTAAACAGGTGATAGCAATATAAAGGAAATAGGACTGGGGTCCACAGTTCACTAGTGGTGTCTCTCCATAAGATAAAATAACACATGCTGGGTAAACAAATTACAGTTGGGCAATTGATAGAATAAAGACAACATGCATATGTCGAGAGGATCAATATGAGATTTACTCTGGGCATTACAACAAGATACATAGACCGTCATCCAACTACATCTATGACTAATAATCCACTTGTGGCGAATCAATCTGAAAACTCCATAAGTATTAAGTTGCGAACAACAGATAACTGCATTAAGCAAAGTGTGTAATGTAAACAAAGCATATGCCCTTGAGCATATGAATGTTGTTTTCTCCCTAATGGCAACAACACATCTACAACCTTAGAGATTTCTGTCACTCCCCCAGATTAAATAGAGGCATGAACCCACTATCGAGCATAAATACCCCCTCTTGGAGTCACTAACAACTACTCGGCCAAGATAGCCACTAACAACGGAGAGCATGCAAGATCATAAACAACATAGAGATAATATAAGATAATATTCAGCACATCAACTCAATCATAATACCAATATTCATCGGATCCCAACAAACACAACATGTAGAATTACATAAAGGTAGTCTCGATCATGTAAAGCAGCTCACGAGATCTAAACATGAAGCACATGGTGGAGAAGACAACCAACTAGCTACTACTATGGACCCATAGTCCAAGGTAGACTACTCACTCATCGCGCCGGAGGCAAGCATGGCGATGAAGAAGACCTCTGGTGGCGATTCCCCTCTCCGGCAGGGTGCCGGGAAGAGCTTCTAGACCCTCCCGATCTCGGGTCGACGGCGGCGGCGAATCGCGATATATTCTGGAAAAGTGATCTGGTATTTAGGTTTTTCCCGTCGGGGGGTCTTTATAGGCGAAGGAGCGGCGCCAGAGGTGGGCCAGGGTGGCCTCACCACCAGGGGCGCGGGCCAAGGGCAGGCCGCGCCGCCCTGTGGTGTGGCTGCCCTGTGGCCCCTCTCCATCTCCTCTTCGGTTCTCTGGAAGCTTCGGTAAATTTCTAGATGTTCGGCTTTTGTTTCGTTCCATTCCGAGAATATTTCCTGTGTAACTTTTCTGAAACACAAAAACAGCAGAAAACAGGGAACTGACACTGTGGCATCTCGTTAATAGGTTAGTTCCGGAAAATGCATAAAAATGCCATGAAGTGTAACGAAACACTAAGAAAATGGTGTAAAAACAAGCATGGAGCATCAAAAATTATAGATACGTTAGAGACGTATCACCTGTGCATCCAAGGATGTCTCTTCTGCCTCCTGATTTGCCACGACACGCTGCTCTGATGCGGATGCATCGCCGACACTATAGAAGGTCGTGTGCTTGTTGTTTGGCTTTGGTCAACTCTAGCCACCATATTGTTGACACCTTGGATATGTTGGTATCGGCACCTCCACGTCACCGATTTCCAAGGAGTTGATGTGGGGAAGCAACAAGGTTGCGATTTAAGATTGGCTAGGATCTGAAGGTATCATCTCGCATGCTCGTGTTCAGTCAAGATCGCCTACTGCTAGTGGATGTCCAGGGACTACCTGTAGAGGATGGGGTGAAGATGACGATCTGATGCTTGTCGTGTGCATGCGTTCTATTTGTGTGGCAATGTCCACATCAAAGTTGTGCACATTATGATTGTGAGCCAGATGCTCAGAGAATGCAGTAGGATTCTCAACAATTGGGGGCAACGATGTAGGATGATTTCATTCTTGATGGTGCTCTTTGAGCATCTTGTCTCAATTTCCAGGGTGAAACCCTAGGTTTACCCTTCATTGATTTTACCTAGCCATGATAGTCGCCTAGTCGTTTGCTTGTTGAAGGCATTGTCTATAGATTGGATCTCCCCGGGATGAAAACCGATGATCTGAATTTTGTGTTTAGACCATGCAATAACTGCGTTTGTGTGTTGTCACCTTCTTGGAGGCGTTGTTTTGGGGGAACACTCTCCAATCTAGGCGTCGTCAATTGTGGTGGTTTGTTATGTTTCTATGTGTCGCTGATCGCTCTGGCATGACTTTTGTCATTTTCTCTTTCTTGTTTTGTTTTTTCTTCTCGGTTGTGTGCATCCTTGATGACTAGGCTTGCTCTGAATTTTCTTTATCGAAAAAATTTTCTTCCTTGCAGAAGGTAATAGGACTACTCGAGCTATTCCAGGCACCGATCCCTCTTAGAAGTTTCAGAAAGTATATACCCCCCCCCCCCCCACCATGTTGGTCGGGTCTCCAAGCCATTGTTTCATAAACCTTAATCTTTCCTCTGGTAAATAGATGACGCCTGGGACATGTAAACACATTTTTTACGCGAGTTTGACCGTTATTTGTTAGATGGATGTGCTATAAAATTGTTAAATTTCTATGTTATGTATTTCTTTCATTGAAGAAATTGAATATATTTTCTAATTGTATGCTCTTACATGAAGAAACTGAATATATTTTTATGTGTGATATGATGCAAATTTATATTAGTTACCTAACAGTATTAGTTTTGCATGAATTGCAGGATATCACCTATTGTAAGTGAGTATTGTGACCAAAAACTTGGACTCTATTTTTTTTTGAATCTCATGCAGCAAGTTCTTTAAATCTCAACGCATATACAGATCGGAGGAAAGTAGTAATAATGGAGAATTTACTTAAGGAGGAAGGTATATAGCATCAGCTGTGTACGTGGAGATGTGACGTGGACAGCACCTACCTAAGTTCCCCTTATCCTATCCTATCTCATACATCAGCAGCCAACATTGCATCGCAGTAGGTAATGTGCTGAGAACACTAGTAGCATATCGCTGCAGATGCAAAACCTAGCTACTCCCTCCAATCAGAAATAAGTGTCGCTGATTTTATATTAGCTTAGTATAAATTTTATACTAAGTCACCGATATTTATTTTCGATCGAAGGGAGTATTATACACAAACACGGCACCGTTGCCTCTTATGGCCATTCTGTACTTCCTATCCGATCAGTCGGAGGATCATCTGCTTGTACGGTTTGGTTCAACGACTGCTTGTTGCAACAATTTCTACAAGGCCTTGGTGCGCTTTCTCTCTTACATCCATCTTGAGCGTCGATGTTAGTACCTGATCTGAGGTCCGCGATGGGGCTTCCATGTTATTATGTTAGCAACTTATCGGATGTTTGCTGCAACAATTTCCAAGGCCGTGAGTGCTTTTCTAGCCTCATCAAGCAGTGATGTACTGGAAGCGTAAACTTCAGTGGGGTTGAGGTTTTAGCTTGGAAGACTCGCTGGTTCCGTTTTATCCGCAACGTACCACCAGACAAAACGTTCATTTCTGATACCTCCCACTCTTACTAACCAGACTCTGGACTATTAAATTCATTATCCACTGCTTTATTTTTCTGCTAGCTACACTCTGGGCGTGTTTGGTAGCCCGGCTCAACACAGAATTTCTCATCTCAGACAAGATTTGAGTGTTTGGTAGCCCGGTTCTCTCAACTGGGCAGTGCCCACCTCATACAAATAAAGGCTCTCAGCCATGCCCAGTTGAGAAGCTCAGATCGAGCTTCTCTACTCGACCGGGCCGGACTCAGCCAAAAATTTCACCCCCGCGTCCCGCACTGGGCCCGAAACAGCAGGGGTCACCGCCCCCCACTCCCATTCTCCCCCAAATCCCTCTCTCCCCTATCTTCTCTTCTCCCGTAGCCAACCACCGCCGCCCCCGCCTGCCACCAAGCCGCTTCAACCCTGGCCACCCACCGCCGCCCCTGCCAACCACGAAGCGCCGCCATGGCCGCCACTTCTCCCCTGGCCGGTGCTTCTCCCCTGCATGTCCCTTCTCCTCTGGCCGCCGCTCGCCAGTTGCTCGACACGCCGCCAGCCAGGACTCGCCTGCTGCTCGGCGGACGACTTCGGCAGAGCCTAGCGCCGCCACCAAGCTCTGCAGGGCCGGCTGCTTCTCCCCTGCTTCACCGGCGACGGCCTGCATGGCCGCCCCTTCTCCCATGCCCGCCCCTTCTCCTGGATGGCCGCCGCTTCTCCCCTGGAAGCCGCTCGCCGGCTGCTCGACGTGTCGCCAGCCACGACTCGCTGGCAACACCTAGCGCCGCCACCAAGCTCCGCCATGGCCGCTCGTCTCGCCGGCGACGGCCTGCAGTAGCTCCAACTCCGTCGAGCCATTTTAGGGACCGGATTGCTTTCCCTTTTTCTTTTTAGGACCCGATTGCTTTTTATTTGTCTAGCTAGGGACCTGATTGCTTTTGATTGTTGTATTCAGGGACATAATTGCTTTATTGTTATATCTCAGGTCATACGAGGCACCAAACAAGATCTCAACACAGATATCTTAGCTCACACAGCCTACCAAACACACTGCAATTTTAGGCTGTTGTATGTAGTCAGCACTGCCCAACTTAGCATGTATGAGATGAGATAGGAGACCCGGGCTACCAAACACACCCTCTGTATCCTATGAAGAAGTGACAGAGGAGGCAAAACAAGGCCACCTCCTCTTATATCACGAGCTTGGACGAAGTGATAGACGCGCTATAACATGCAAAGGAAAATTTGCAGTCAGCCCTACATTTATGCTATCAGAAAAAATTTCATTTTCTGAAAGAATTAACGATGTCCGCGCTCTGGAGGAGCTTTATGAATGTCACGGCCTACCAGCATCATTGATCACGCAAGTAACTTCATTTCTCTACCTCTACTATTTAGAAAAAAATTGATGAATGCTCGGTAAGCTGGCAACCGAGCCTTCCGCTGGATCCCTACGTCCATCGCTCACCATTTTACATTTTAACCACTCGAGAATGCACCGGTTAACGCCCTAAAAAAGAGAATGGATTTTCTAAGCACCTATGTAGCTATCCCCTCTGTCTTGACCGCACATGCAAGAAGAATCGTCTTGGGATCTGTGTTATTTCTGGTGTGGCTTACAGAGGTTGTAAAGTAAAGAAGGAGATCAAATTGACAAGACTTGTCACAGTTTGGCTTCTTCTTCACATTGAATTCTTTTCATGGCAGAGAAGCTCCAGCCACGTGAGGAAGAGAGAGGGAGCGTGCTGCATGTATATCTCGAAAGAAACTCTCTCTCTCTCTCTCTCCACTTCAAAACAAAACATGAATTTATAAAGAAGGGTGCTTACATCAAACGTAGAAGAGAAAAAGATTACGTGAGAGCAAATATTTTTCATAAATGATGGAGAGAGAGAGTGAGAGTATGAGAGAGTATGAGAGAGGCAAATGACTGACAGGAGAGAGGCAGAAAGAGTCAACTTTCTCAGAAGAGATGGATCCTGTACGCTGCAAGAGTGAGAGGACAAACGAAGAAGGTCAAATGTCGTGCTAGTATACCGCCTGACATGCACAGCAGCTAGCTGGCCTTGCCGCATTTATCCCTAGAAAAATTGACGGTGTAGATAGAAGGGATAGCTGGGTGCATGCTCAGCCGCATCTTTTCCCCTAAAAAATTCTCTGAATTAAAACAATCCATTGGACACTTTCTGGTTAACAGGAAACTGTTCATATTTTCTATGTGAAACCTTCCATTGTTCTACCCAAGACTTCTAGCTACAATGTTATATTGTTGAGTTATTAATTAACAAGGCAAAATAGCATCTCCTGGTGCTTAGAGATTTGAGTTCCTTCTTTTTCTACATGTATCAAGATTACATTCTGCATCCTTTGTCATGTATGGATGATGTGTTTCAAGAGTTCGGAAAATGTTTACGACAGATAGTGGGTTACATTAACTACAGGTCGTGTACTATGTGCACATGCTCTAGAAGCCACGTCTGCCTTGTTCCGCCGATCCATCTTCAGGGCAGAGGTCAATACATACACGTTGGTATGCTCGCCGTTGATGCCGTCACGACCGCAGACAATGCCATCGCCCTACGGGCATCCATGATCACGCGTTTGCACCATTTTACTCACAAATGATCCTAGAAATAAAGTACTCATACTGGTAGTGAATGAAAGAACGACTATTTGCATTTCTAGTACTTATTTACTAGAAGACGCTGCCCTATATATATTCCTTCACAGCTAATAAGTTTTAGAAGTCATTTGTTGATCAACGAGACTTTCTTCTGTTTCTATGTTTTTTTACGGCAAGTCCACCTTAACCTCATATAGTAATCCATTTTTAGAAGAGTCATATATTCAATCATTGTGTGTATCGATGTGAGTCGAACATGAGGTTTTAAAACAAATTGTCATTAATCCCCAAATTGTAGGCCTCCATGTTTACTTTCACATGGGTGTGAAACACTTATGTGCCTGGTCGCCTATCTGAAAGAACATAGCTGACCTCACCTAGTGCTAACTGAACTGCCAGACTTCTCTAACCAAGCAGTGTAATCTACCAGACCAGGGTCGTGTTCATCCTTGACTTCTCTCATTTCCATTAGCAAAGGTTCGACACTTAACCAATGTTTTGGCTACTACTACTCACGATCCATAATAAGTATCACTAATTTACTATAAATTTGTGCTAAATCACAATACTTATTATGGATCATAGGGAGTAGTTTTCTTTATAGTTGTTTTTATTATTGGCACAGAGATTGAGAGTGAGAGTGAAAGGGAGCACCTGATATATATAACATCGGGTGTGTTTGGTAGGTCAGCCCAAGTGCCCAATCCACCAATTCCCTGCTCTACGAAGATTTCTAAGAATCTAGGTGTTTGGTAGTCCAGTTTTCTTGTGTGGGCAGTGCCCACCTCGCCCGGAAATGGCCTCTCAGCCCTACCCGGTAGAGAAGCTCAAATCGAGCTTTGCACCTAGGCAGGGCTGACCTTGCCCAGACCGACCCCCCCCCCCCCCCCGGTGCCCCGGTGACCTATTACGGGTGTGGAGAGTGAGAGGGAGCATGATATTTATAACATAATGTACTACTGCTAGTTGTGGCACGTGGGCTATTAATGTAATTGTATTATCCATTGTTAAAAGCAGCAATATATCACATATACTACCAGCACAATTTCTACTTTGCAGTGAACATGAGAAAAACATTGGTTATAAAGGTCACGTGCAGTCTTAAATTCTCCTTCCATAGGATTAAGTTTTTGTTCCTCAAAACTTTCATTCTATGTAGATGTGATTTTTGCCCTCTAGTATTGAAATCCATGTCCCAATTTTATCGTGATTTTCTTCTGTTTGGTATGCATACTTGTTCCTCGTGCAGGCAAGGTTTGTTCAGGGCCCGCTAAAATATTTTCCCTTGAATATTTTTAACCAAAGATGTTACATTTATGTCATTTTTACATTTTACAAATATTGGATCCAAATTTTGCTTCATTCCATTAGGGTATAGTTCCCAGTAATGAATTAATACCTATTGTGCACGAGTGATAGCTTGTTCCTCTGGATTCTCGCAGTTATTTCTGGTTAATTTTGACGTATCCAGTTGACTGATATCTCAGTGTCACGTGTTGGTGTGTTATGCAGGTCAAGGGTTGATCACTTGGATGATTCTTGGAGGAAACTATGGAGTATCACGTGTTCATGTTGTGAGGGTCAAGCACTGCCAAGAGAGTCTTTAAAGCAGCTACATGAACCAAGTACGACATCGACCAACTGAATTATCTTTTTTCCCTTGTAATGGACATCAGTTAGTCGGTCGTTCGACTCCCACGGTCGCATGTGTCAAGAAAGAACAACCAAAGTTAAATGGTCCATGAAACAAGTTCCCATAGCTGGCCCAAATCAGGCGATTCCGGAGCCATGATTGTTATCAATCGCTGCTTTGTCAGAACCGATATGTAGTTCTGGAACAAAACAACCTACATCGCTGCAAGTGGTATCCTGCATAGCAAGAAATAGAAGAACCTGTCTAGTTCCTAATTCCTCACATTCCCATCAACAAGGAAACAAAATACTTGTTCGTGCACTCTTCATGTACTTCTGCTAACTCATTACAAGCTATCTGGCAATATGGGTGCTTTCAGGTGCGGAGGAAAGCTATATATATTTGTCTGTGCTAGCTATAAGAAATTAATAAGATAACTCAGCTCCCAGATCTCCTCGATCCTTCCGTAGTATCTTTGCTTGACATCACCGGTGTAGGCTTCCATCGTTACCCCTGAGTTCTGGTAATCGCAATTACTGTCCTTTTCCTCAGTGTAAAATGTGTAGCCATTGATATCATATGCCTGATAGGTCATTAGGCAGTGTTCAGCGCCCTGTGACAAGGCGAATATGAGTTTTTCTTCCTCGGAAGATTGCATTGGTGGGGGATTAGCTAGAATCTTGTCCTTGAACCAACGTGTGAAATTGGAGTTGTGCTCATTGATTATTGCTCCTTCCATCCTCTGCTCGCCCCTGTCACTATACTTATTCGCAATAAAGCTTTTGTGCTCTTCTACCCAACGGTCGATCAGTTGCATGTGTTGTAGGGCGACTAGGTTTGCTCTATCAAAGTCGGCACGTCGACCAGTGAAGTCGACATGCATTTCACGACGACCCTCGCGGTGACCCCATCCATCGATCCTGTCAAGGTGCTTGTTGACGGGCAGACCAACAGGGTTTTCGATGTTAAGATAATTCGTGCAGAAGGAGATGCACTCTTCGGTCAGGAAGCCCTTGGCTATGCTTCCATCAGGACGTGAACTCTTGTGAACGTATCCTTTGATGACACCATTCATCCTTTCAAATGGCATCATGCTATGCAGAAACATCGGCCCGAGTTAGACGATATCCTCCACGATATGGACCAGCAGATGTACCATAATGTCAAAGAATGCGGGTGGGAAGTACATCTCGAGCTCGCATAGAATCACCACGATCTCTTCCTATAGCCTGTCAAGTTTCCTCAGGCTAATTGACTTCCGAGAGATGACGTCAAAAAAGTTGCAGAGGCCAAACAACGTTTGGCGGACGTGCTCGTCCATTATTCCTCGAATTGCAACCGGAAGTATCTGTGTCATCAGCATGTGACAGTCGCGAGACTTCATCCCGCTGAACTTCTGCTTCACTTTGTCTAGGTATCTACTTATCTTGCCCGAGTAACCGTAAGGAACTTTGACTCCTAGGAGGCAGTTGAAAAACTGCTCGATCTCCTGAGGACTTAGAGTGAAGCACGAAGCGGGGTAGTGATAGTCGTTCCTCTTGGCCCTTTTTCCCTTGCGACGACCTTCGGTCTCCTCATCATCATCGTCATCATCAGATCGTCCTAAGTGAAGGTCTTCCCTGATCTTCATAAATTCTAAGTCGTGCCTTGCTTTCGGTCCGTCTTTGGTCCTATCAGGCATGTTGAGAAGGGTGCCAAGCAGACTCTCGCACACGTTTTTGGTGATATGCATGACATCAAGGCTATGGGGCATGCGGAGGATCTTCCAGTAAGGCAGATCCCAGAAAACAGACCTCCTTTTCCATACCTTCAGGAGCGGCTTGGGCGCCTTTCGCTTCTTTCCTGGTGCAGGGCACTCTGGCCAACTTGTCAACAACTCATCGATTTCCTCGCCGCTCCTTAGACATGGGGCATCTCGGAGCTCAAGTTTACCATTGAACAGATCTTTGCGTTTTCTCCACGGGTCATCCTTGCGAAGCCACCTTCGATGCCCAAGGAACATGGTTTTCAAAGAACTGGGATCTTTCTGTAGCTGGTGATATGTTGTGTCATCCATGCACCGAATACAGGCACAATATCCGTGGACCACCTGCCCCGAGACATATCCGCAACCGAGATAGTCATGCACCGTCGTGACCAATGCGGCTCTCATAGGAAAATAATCTTGTGCGACAGCGTCCCACGTATTGGGTGGTGTGTCCCATAACGTGGCTAGTTCCTCTATCAACAGACCGAGATACAGTTGGATGTCGTTTCCCGGTTGTTTCGGACCTTGAATTAGCAGTCATTTGTATGTACCTCCTCTTCATGCACAACCAGGGGGGTAGGTTGTACATCCATACAAATACGGGCCAGGTGCTACGGGTGCTGCTCTGGCTGCCAAACGGATTGAGTCCATCGGTGCTCACACCCAGCCTGACGTTCCTTGGATTGTTACCAAATTCTGGGCACTCGATGTCCAATGCCTTCCACTGGCTAGCATCTGAAGGGTGTCTCAGTATCATGTCCTCCTGATCACCATCGTCATCATCTTTTGGCTTCTTCCTTTCCGCGTGCCAGCGCATAAGCTTTGCTTCCTTAGGGTCTGTGAAATATCGATGTAGACGAGGAGTGATCGGAAAGTACCATACCACCTTTCGAGGAGCTTTCTTCACACTCTTCTATCGAGATGCGCCGCACACCGGACATGTGTTTCTCTCCGCATCTTCTCCCCGATAAATGATGCAATCATTAATGCAAGCATGGTATCTCACGTGAGGTAAATCAAGAGGGCACACGATTTTCTTGGCCTCCTCGATACTAGTTGGACACTTGTTCTCCTCGGGAAGATGCTCCTGCCAGAATGCCATGTTTTCGTCAAAGCTTTTTTCGGTCCATTTGTGTCTTGCCTTCATCTGCGGAGCCCTGAGCGTGACATCCAAACGTGTATCCCCGGGCCTGCATCCTGCATACAATGGAGTAACCGCGTCCTTCTCTAGGCTCGCCAGCTTGGCTTTCTCTCTAGCGGCATCCCGCATGTTGCTTGTCTGCTTGAGAAGCCGTGCTTGAACGTAAGGGTTCTGCACCCAGCTACCTGACGGTGTTCCATCTGCTCCGACATCTTGATCTTCTTCACCATGTCCAGCATCTTGATCTTCTTCATCTTGTCTGGCATCTTGACCACCAACTCTGGCATCTTGATCTTCCCCACCATGTCCGGCATCTTCTCCGCCTTCATCATGACCGGGAAAATCTTCGTCACCAGCATGCCCTTCCTCATCATTTCCCATCGCCGCTCCATGGACGTTATCATCATCTTCATCACTTATCCACCGAGTGTAGCCATCCATGAAACCGCGAGAGAGCAGGTGGCTCTGCAGTTGTCCGGAATAAGGGTCGATATAGCACTTCTGTTTGCATCTGTGACACGGACATTTTATCTCCGTCTGGTTATTTTGAATCATGTCGTGCGTCGCGGCTTTCATATATCTTGCCACTATGCCTTCATTCATCGATCGGACCATGGTCGCCTGGTATACATATATATAGAGCAAGAGAATATCTTAGAACCGGCCAAATACACACATAGTAGTCCAAAAATTTCGGCATGACCTTGCCTAAAAATGGACCTATGCGTGGTGCCAAAATATGCCGAAATGGAAGTGAATCAACATTTCGGCAAAACAACATCGGCACCATCGGCAAATCATCATATTTGGATCCAAACAAATTAGAATTTCATAAACATATGCAAGCAAATGCATATATATATACAAACGTGTTCCGATGCCACACAAGCATGCATACATACAAACAACGATGACACACCTACAAGCATACCCGTAGGGCATACAAACACCGATGCCACACAATCTTAAGCATGGATGTCCTCATATTACTCACCTATTATAGACGATACCGCGACACGAGAGAACAAGAGAGTGTGTGTGGACGATAGAGTAATAAAGTGATATCTAAAGGTTAGTAGACATTGCACTCACATATCTACCAACCAAAGTAGCTTTAATAAGCTAAAATAGATGGAAGAATGATGAAATTAGGTTGGGGAGGAGGAGGAGGACGACCAGATCTAGTGCTGAATGGAGGGGGAAGAAGGGGGGCAATGATTGGTGCTAGGTGGCTTCATGCCTTAAAAATAAGCATCCCGGGTTACCCGTAGCGCATTGGAGAGGCATGCGCTGCGGGTAGTGCACTTACCCGTAGTGCATGGGGGTAGCATGCGCTACGGGTAACCTGCCCCATATGCCTATACATCCCTACTCAACTTACCCGTAGCGCACCGAGTCTGAATGCGCTACGGGTAACCCTTAGTACCCGTAGCGCATTCATGATGGGTGCGCTGCGGGTAAGTTGAGGGGGACGGCCGTCCAGGCCTATGAATACCCGTAGCGCACATGTGGTAGGGGTGCGCTGCGGGTAATGGAGACATGCGCGGCGCACTGAGGTAGGTGCACTACGGCTAAATAGCCGCAGCGCACCACTATGACAATGCGCTACGGGTATGTCTACTACCTATAGCTGTTTTCCTAGTAGTGCAAAACACATTAAGTACGTGCAAATACGAGTACAGGGTAGGGGCGAAAAATGCATTCATGACAAAACAAAAAACTTTTGAGTGGGAATTCATTTGCATACTCTACGTTTTAGAGCATCTCCAACAGTCGCTGCATATTTCAGTGCTTCAAACGGCGCAGCGACCATGCTGCAAATCAATACCGCGCGCGGCGCAGGATTTTTCTCCACCAGAGGCGCCAAATTGCAGCACGAGCACCGGGGCAAAAAATGCTCCTCCACCGGACGCTCCAAATTACAGCGCACTGCGCCGGTGCAAACAAGATTCACACACTTGTATGCATTCAATAAGATCAAATACCCAAATAAATCATCAACAAATGATCTATCATAGTTAAATTTCATGACATAGTTCAACAAACAAACACAGATATCATAGTTCAAATCGACATAACAAAGTGTAACACACATTTGCATATCACAAATGCAAATAAATCATCACTCATCAACATTTTCAAAGCCATCTACATCTTTTGCTTCTTTTTCATTAGCACCATGAGTTGAAGGAGGTAGAGAAGAATCCATAGAGGCTACGAATCCCCCGGTGGTGCTCCCATGGCTCCATAGACACCACCCGCCGGTGCTCCCATGCCGGCCATCGGTGCACTTGTACCTCCGAAGGCTCCTCCAAAGCCACTCAATCCCATGCCTCCCATGTCGGCCATGCTTCTCAATCCTATGCTGGCAATGCCTCCCATGCCAGCCATGCATCCTCCAAACATGCCCACCGGCGCCAAAGACACTCGTCGGGGCTCCCATGTCTACATAGCCTCCATAGCCGGCCGTAGGTGCGTTCATGTTGGTTGCCAACATTTTTTTTTGGCCAACACTTCATCGCGAGCAAGGTTGATGTACTCCTTTTGCATTTCATCCATGTTGGAAGTGTCCATTAAGAAGAGCTTCCTCTCTTCCTCCACTAGGCGTTGGTGCTCCTCATTGGGAAGCTTCTTCTCCTCCAATGCTAACTTCCTCTCCTCGTTGGCGGCAAGCCTCTCCTCCAAAGTCACCTCCGAGCCTCGACCTCTTGCTCCAAGTTTCTTGCCACCTTCATATCATCATTTGCTTGCAACCTTGCATTGGCAATCCTATCCATAACAATCACTATGTCATCATCCCCGGCCTTCTTTCCCTTCAAATCTTTGGCGGCCTTCCTTCCAAGAATGTTCCTCCTTGCATTGTTAACCGAGTGAGGAGTGGAGCTTCTCTTCTTGCCTTCCTCACTTAAGTCATCATCATCGATGATTGTTTCCTTGCCGGTTGCATTCGTGGCTATGGTTGTCGCATCCAATTTTCCACGGGTCTTCCACTTTTCCTCACTCCCTAGCACTTCATAGAAATGATGCAACATGAATGGCTTGCCAAGAATTTTGTTGCCCTTCTCGGTCTTTTTTCCCACATATCTATACATGCCTTGAGCCATGCCGTTCTACAAAGCAAATAAAAGAGAGTAGATGAGAAAGAAACAAATAGAATGAGTCATATAGAACAACAAACGTGTGTAGAGATGATTAAGAAACAAATAGAATTACTTACCCTATCGGTGTTATTTGTGCCACTTGGGTTAATCTCATAAATATTGGCTTGCACGCCTGCCCACTTTTGACAATCATTGTTGATGCCCGACCAACAAGACCGAAGAGAACGCATGGTGCGCTCATTTCTGCTTGTGTTGTTTGCATCGAAGAACTCCTTATTCTCATCCAATAGGTCTCCCTAGTTTGATCGGTGCCGGTCGTTGGATCCATTCCAATTGTTAACCATGTCTTGCAAAGCAACTTGTCCTCCGCTATGGTGTAGTTCGCCGACCGACCGGTATGGCATGCTCCAATCAACCCCTCTCCTTCCTCATCAACATCATACTCATCCTCTTCAACAATTTCACCATTCACATGTGCACGAGAGAAGGAAGATCCATCATTCATTGTGTCTATGAAAGTCGCATCATCGACACTACATTGCAATAAAACTCATGTCACTTTCATCTTTTGTATGCATATAACTAAAAAAACTATAAAAGGAATTTTCTACCTATCCGGCATTTCTTCGAACACCATGTGCGCGCGGGAAGGGTCGGTGGATGGCAGCGGTGTAGGATGAAAGCTTGTTGGCGCCACCGACGGAGGTTGTTGCACGCGCCGAGAAGCGGGCATCTTCCCCTTCTTCAGCGCCGGCTTGTCGAAACCCGCCGTCGAGCGCTTCGGCGCGGCGATCTTCCTCTTGGCCAGCGGCGCGGTTGACCTAGCCTTTGCGGGGACCTACGCGGCGGTGGCGCTTGTGTGCAGGTTTGGACGCGATAGGATGAACAGGGCGCGGGCGGCGGTGGAGGTGTTCCCAGCGCCGGCGCCGCCGCTAGGGTTTGGCGCATGCGGTGACGGCCTGACGACGGCGGCGGCGGCAGCGGGAGGTGGAATAGAATAGGGAGGGGTCGGAAGGGTGCCGGAGGGCGCGTCCATCGCTGGATTTGCGCCGGCGGTCGCGCGGAGGTGGGGATTTGGCGGTGGAGCGGCGAGGCACGGGAGGAAGTTTCTTGGTAGGTTTTCATTCGCGCCAGTGGAGAGATGACGCGCGCTGCAGCCGGCGCCCATAGTATACCGCCTAGGATAGTGCAAAACGCCCCGCGTCCCAAATTTTTTTACAGCGCCGCGCGATTTCGAGCGCCTACTGGTGGAACTTTTTTGTCTCTGGCGCTCTAAACCGGCGGTTAACATAACGCGGGGGCGATATAGCGCGGCTGTTGGAGATGCTCTTAGAATGTTCAATGTACTCCTTAAACCCCCTCTATACGTTCAAAGCTACCTGCTCTACGGAATCGACGGAGTGGAGACTACTGAACGGGCTCGAAGCCTCGAAGGTGATGGTGGACATCTTTTCAAGGAGGTGCCCACGCCATCTGAGGCATGTTTGAGTTGTGCACATAACATCTCAGACAAGGAAAACCGGCACGAGCCTGTGCATCGAGATAAGTAGCGCCGCGCAACAACTCTTACACCTTGACGCCTCCTTACGCCATCGTGCTCCTCTCGTCCTGGTGCGCGGCATGGGGGTATGCATCGGCAGTTTGAGCCACCGCCTCCGCTCCTGGCCAATGTGGATCCAGGAGTAGCGGTGTGGCTTGCTATGCTTGTCGCCGTTCTGCAGCTAAGCATAGAGTGAGGCACCTAATTAGTGGGCCTCACGAATACATGTATTTCCATTCGCATCGTAATTCCTCCTAGAAAATGCATGCTGCTGCCGTGGGCTATGCCTCAGAGTCGGATCAATTAAAACTAGCCATCTGCCCAGGGCACATACCGCTAGCTGCAAGTGAGCATTTCCCGAGAAGAACTCATCTAGTTCCTAATACCTCCCGTTCCCATCAACAAGGAACCAACTTACTTGCTCTTCATCTCCTCATATAACCTGCTAAACTCACTGTTAGCTATTTGGCCACATATGAATGTTTTCTGATGCGGTGGAGAGCAATATATATTTGCATGTGCTAGCTAAATACATTCATAAGGAGTTAAT
The DNA here is from genome assembly GCA_007115705.1 of Dactylis glomerata. Taxonomy (NCBI): domain Eukaryota; kingdom Viridiplantae; phylum Streptophyta; class Magnoliopsida; order Poales; family Poaceae; genus Dactylis; species Dactylis glomerata. The sequence goes on along the minus strand of QXEO01000180.1, from coordinate 1,922,900 downwards.
TTCTTGAAAGTGTACTTTTGTATTGGTACAAAATAAATGTATCATCTAACTCTCTGGACACCCATTACATTTGCACCTGCAAATTCTGTGGGAAATGTAGGTACATGATTTCTTCTATTTCCATGCAAACAATAAAGGGACAATGTTTCAAGCATCCAGACCACCAGTCGAATGCTTAGATACGAAAGTTTTTATTTACTTATTTATGACTGTCTCAAGCAAGTGAAATCGCCCAATGTTTCAGTATGTGGTTTCTTCAAATATGGATGCACACAGCAAATACACAAAGGGTATGAACCAAACTAGGAGTCCCGAAGACAAAAAATGATTACATGTAGAAACAGTGATCTAAACAAACTTCCTAGTCACATGTTTGACATGAGAGGATACTACCGCAACCACCTCATAGCACTCCAGCAAGGAACAAAACACCAAGCGTGACACAAGGCCCCTCTACAGCAGAAATCTTCAAAAGACGGAGAAGACGATTTTCTCTTCCCAAAGGAAATATCTTATTTTGTAGCAATCACGATCAATTACTAAGCAAACATAATTGGAAAGCTATGAGGTAGATAAATTAGAACTTATCTCAATGATCAACCATAAAGATCAAGCAAATTTCTGGTCACTAAGTAAAGTGTTGATAGTATTGCTGTGGTAGAATCAAAATATGTATTTGACGTTCGTCAAATTTTGTTGCAATAGGTTGCCTTCCATTAGAATCACGCCTTTATGTATGAACCATTTTTTACTTTCACTCAGATAATAATTTCAATTATGCATGTTTAGAATCATGCTAAATGGGACTAAACCATATGATGCCCTCATTGTTTGTTCACTTGATGATGTGTGGTAGGAGGTCATATCATAGTATTGTTGATCAAATCCAAACCCTGATTGTTTAAAAACACACAAAAATAGTTACTCATCGGAACTCATACCTTTTAGTTATTAGCATTCCATGCATGACACATGTCTTGTATGCACATATATTCAAAGGCATCTATGCGACATGGCTTTCACAATCCAACGCCAAAAAGTTGAATCGTATCAAATCCACAACGCCATATCAGACCTTATTTTGAACATACTTCTCATGTTTTTTCAAATAGCTAAGAAAATTTGATGTGGGTAAATATCATCTCAACACATAGTTCTTGTTATGCATTTGAAATAAAATAGTTATGCTTGTTTGCTACGTTAACACCAACAAATGTTGCTCTATGCAATCTACTATATACTAAAAGCACAATACGTAAGTCTAAAATAGAGACACGAGGTTAATCCACATCATCAGAATTATTTTAACTGTTCGATCTAAAATTTACGGCTAAGATTTAAAGACCGGATTAAAGTTACGTAACTATTGTCACGTCCAACAAACCTGTACGTGTAACCATTAAAAAAAAGGTATAGCTGCCATCAGATGTGCCCACGTACAACAGTTTTTTTTTTCTGAGAGAAAACGTACAACACTTGGAAAGTTGTAATCCTTTTTTTTAAAAAAAAATAGCGTACAACAGTAGAAACGATTTGTTTCTCCATGTTCAAATTGGACAAATTTACCAATCTCTGTAGGCTACGTGGGAAAGCGATAACCATGAATTAATCTCGAGGCTCAAGAAAAATACAAAAGATATTTCTCTATTTTTTAGAATTTAGCAGGTTAATTTTCGTCGCCAACAGTTTGTCGGAGGTATGCCATCTCGAAATCTTCTCCTTCCTAGAAAGTCGGCAATCATGTTCTAGAAAATATCCACAATCCGTCTATGCCACGAGAATTTCTAGGAACCCAAGAGAATTGCGCTGCAGGCCACGACGCGATCAATTGACCATTTGTGTAGGATACGAAGCGAGCTAGACGTCGGATGGGGATCTTAATTGGATTGGACTCAGACTCACTCGAGTGCTGGTGACGTCGCCTGCAGTTCACAGTGAATTGCAACCTCGAGTCAAACGCCTCATCCACTCGGCTGTTAAGAGAAAGGGGAAAAACCCTACCCTCCATTCCATTCCAATTAAGCATCTATAATCAATCATGGGATAAATATAATGTGGTTTCCCTTTGAAGGTATATTGACATTCGGAATACATGCTTTTAAGCATGGTCATCATCAACGACTGAAAGCAATATATTTGGTCAGCAACAGGAATAAGTCAATGGTGCATATATATATTATGTGCTTGTAGCTAGGTTATTGTGTGGGTTGTTGATAAGCTATGAAATATTATTTAAAAACACTGATAAATAATTATATTAGATTGTTGTCAGAACTTTGCGCAACAAATATATTTGTTCCAAAATGTAAGATGTATAAACTTAAGAGTGGGTTACAGTAAAAACAAGTAGAATCAATCATAAATTAGATTATGTTCAAAAATGCATCCAATCAACCTTTTCTACTTTGAAATATAGATATATATTATATTACTAGGACCAGTCGAGTGAAAATAATAACATTTTATTTTCTAAAAATATTCAAATGTTTGCAACATGTTCGTGTATAATAAATATCTAACTGATATTTTGGAGAATATACACATGCTACAATGTCATGTATTTTGGAACAAAGTTTGGAAATGATAGGAAGAAATTCCGGATTAAAAATGTCATTAAACTTTAATGTCATAAACTATTTTTATTTATTAACTTCATTAAATAGATCATCTAAAAAATCAAATGGTAAATAACCCACTTTGCGGTGTTAGTGCATCAATATCACTTTGTTATGTGAGTCCAGGACACAAGAGGTATACTCTATACTCTCTTTGTCCATAATTACCGTGCATTCTGGATTTAATCAGAGTCAAATTTTATAAACTTTGACTAACCATGTATAAAAATAATAACATCTACAATATGGAAAAACATTATCACAAGTGTCATAAGATGTATTTCCTCTTAAAAATGATAATATTTTGATCAATACGCTTGGTCAAACCTTTTAAAGTTTGACTTTTAGTAAACACGAAATGCAGGGGTAATTCCGAAGAGAGGGAGTATTAAAACAAGGAAGTGAACATTAGGCTAGAAAATTATAGTAAATTAAACCACATACATTAATCTCATAAACCAAGCAATTCTTATTTTTATTTGACCATGGTCAATCGATCCTCGAAGTTGTACATGAACACATCTAGCAATTGCTCTTGTGAATATTTTAGTTTAGTAAACCATGCAGATAGTCTATCAGAACCTCATTCCCACTTTATCTATGTGTATAAATGTAATGCCACTTACAAACTAGCTAACTCAAGATATCCGAGTGCTAATGACCCTATAGATAATATATATGCTTTTATTTTATACATTATACAATGATCATTAGTCCATAAATTTATGTTTCCTTGCTTTTCATATTATATGCAACATAGCAAAGACAACAATATAGGTAACAGCTATATAAACAAAGTGTTAATGTTCAATTAGTAGCATAAATATATATGAAACCATGTTATAAAAAATTTCAAAGCAATAAAGATAATGTCGTCATATTTGTGAGGGTCACTGTGCTAGTTACTCAAAATAGAAATACAATGTTATGTCTCTATTGAATAGAGAAGACTAGGGATGAAAAATGTTGTTCCCTTGTTTTCTGCTTGCTAGATGGACAAAACAGCACTAGCTGAAAGGAAAAAAACCCACTCTTCAGAATTTCTCTGATCTCGTTTACTAATTCTGAAAAAAGAAGCACAAATTATGGAGTCGGGTCCTTCACTCTACTAAGCTTCTCTGATTTGCCAAACTCCGGGATGTGTGGTTACTACCATAGCCTCGCCCAAGATCAAGGGATCTGACTCAGAAAATGTCCATGCCCAGGGCAAGAATGTCGACTACATGAGCTGTGTCTTCTTCAACAGCGAAATTTGTGACTTTTCTATATAAAAATTCGTGGAAATTTGGTTACATACAACAGGTGGAAGCCCAGGTGGCCCCGGGCCTGGGTCCACCCCCGCCAAAACTTATGCAGTTCCAAGAAGAAGGCTGTTCCACGGGTTTCCTACAGATTCAACCTCTAGTGCCTGATACCTCTCATTTCTATTGGCAATACTGTATGATTGTATTATCTTCCCCATTATATTTCTCATGGATTTTTGCTAGCTATATAGACCGATGTTCTAGTATAATATATACAATAATCCTACAAATGTAGATGTGTATTGGAATTGGCAAGGAAAAAATCAATGCCACCTTTGCTTAAATCGTGGACGCCTTTATGTGGCGCATGCTACTCATGTCAGCAACCCACCATCACTGACATCAAGCTGAATATAACCCTTGCATTTCTATGAATCTGTAAGATGATTAAATGGCACATACTGCTATACATGTCAGAGGAGTATCACCCTCTACTACTAATATGAAGAGTACCGTGCATATGATTTCTGGTAGTAAAAGGGTAATCTGAACATTTTACAATAGAACATGGGGAATGCAATGCAATAGGTGGCTCAAATGGTGGGCAACGCACATGAAGCTATGTGGATAACTATCGCTGATCGACCACCATTTTGCTCTGTGCATATGCGGGTTGCATGATCATGGGCTGCGATGGTCGGAACAAAACCGGTGTGCATCCGCGACAGAGTGATGGCTTCCAGGAAGCGGCCTAGAGACCCCGTCGATGTTTGTAAGTTCGACCTAGGTGGAGCTGTTGCTCAAGGAATTCGATGCTATCGGGTAGATCTCACAACCCCCAAGGTCTAAGTGACACCATATTAGCAATCATAAAACAAATTAAGTATGTGCAAATAGTAGTACGGAGTAGGACGAGATGCATTCATGGCAGAAAAAAAAATTGAGTGGGAGTTCATTTGCATACTCTATTTGTGTGGGGTGTTCAGTGTACTCCTTGACCCCCTCTATACTTTCAAAAGTGGACTCATAGAAGTGTGTGAATCCCTGATACATGCTCCCTAGCTGTGCTCACATCAGTTTCCTGCACACGCAGGAAACCATGGAAAATTGATGCAGCAACTCTGGAAAGAAGAAAACGAGTTCAAACTTCTGAATACACCACAAGTTATACCTCGTTTTCTAGGTTGATACGTACGGTTTGACAACGGATACATTTCAGATCATAGTGTAAACTAGCAGATACGAGTTATTCTGATGTTATCAGGATTGTTTTTGATTTATTCTTAATACGGAATGAATAAGTATTGCCATGTAGACTCTATATTTCGAACGAAAATAAACATGATAAGCTAAACAACCTAGAGCTTTACGTTCAAGATGTGATGACTGTATTGTACGAATTGGGAGGCGACTCGCTATATCTAAAATTGCTTTCAGCGCACAGGAATATAGCAAAGATTATTAGCAAGGACACATCAGTATGAGCTGTCCTAGAAATGTAGAACAAAGAGAAGCTACAAGACAAAACAAAAGAGTTGCGGTGGCCGATAGCAGCTGTCTTTAGATAGTATAGGAGCTTCTGTACTTGGAAATTTTCTGAAACTTCCAGCTTAGTTTCATCCAAGGGCCCTGGATGGGATGGTTGTACTAATACTACACATGAATCGTTAGCAGCACAGGAGGGGTACCAGGCCCAGAGTTTCGGTCGTGATTATTTTTTTAGATTAACAGGAATCGCTCCCCGGTTCCATTAATCATAACGAAACCACAACGTTCTTACACCACACACACCCCAGCGCTAGCTGACAATCAGTTCAAAGCAAAACTGAATCGAAAAGAGACCAAACTCTAAACATCACTGAGAAGCGTCCACAGCCGCCACATCCCAGAGGAGCTAACCCCACACTTAAATTCTTATTACAGCCAGATTACACTACACTTAGCAACTTCCTGGGAACCCTTGAAGTTTTTTGCTTCTCATCACTGGGAAGGCCGGGGCATGGCTTCGGTCGTGATTATTCTCAAACAAAAAGTTCTAATCCAAGCTCCTGACCGCGACACGATCAAAGAACTCCTCCGCCCCCTTTATTCTCCCTCCGATAGTTCCTTTCGTCTCCATGAGACCATGACATCACAACCCCACACGGATCGCCTGAGTCCTATGCAGATTCATCCTGCGGCCTGCGCATGCAGGTGGAGGTGGTGGGGATTCGGTCGAGATAACTTGTTGCTGTTCTCACTCTCGAATTTTCCTGGGTGTGTGTTAACCTTCACAACTTACACGCTAAGCCTCTGTTTCCGATACCTCTCGCTCCTATCCACTAGGCTTTGGACATCAGTTAATTTCTTTCTCTTCTATCTCTACAAGATACAGTCTCTTTCTGTGTATGGTTATGTATGAGGGGTGACAAGGAAAAGCTAGCAAACACAGCTTCTTATATCCTAGCAAGTGCGGCAGGCCATAACATGCAAGGAAATTGCTGCTATATCTCTTACTGGGCATACATCGGGAGTACTAGCCGTTTTACTGCATCAGGGCCCTACCAGTTTTTATCACTATGCAAATGTTATTTTCTAGAGGTTATATTGGCTATAGGTTTGAGGCAACAGGAGCATTGAGTGTTCTTCCATTGTGCTGTTCAGAGGGACCTGATAGTTTGTGCAGTACATAACTTTCTAGTACGCATGTGATTACTACACAGGATATATGATATTAGCTCTACTTTGCAATTACAAACAGTCAAGACATGGTAGCTAGCAAATCAGGACTACAGATTTAATGGAGAACACACACTTGGTTAATGGGGGTACTTAGGACCAGAAATAGGTGAGGATTTGATAAACTCATCGTGCAAGACGACCTGCTTCCAAAAACAATGTACTTTCTCACCAGCAGCTCAATGGTAGATTTTTAAGCAAACATTGGACACGATACAACATTCTTATGCCGCCTTTCTTCCTTCAAGTTGGGCAACTAGAACAGAGCAAATGCTAAGCTACCCAGATCCGGATGCACATGTTGACGGTAGTAGCAAAATGTTTAAGCTTTAGTAGTTTGCCGAAGATTGATATAACAGGTTAACATAAGGTGGTTTCGTCAGAAAATATATCTAGATATGCGAAAGTAAACAGGATCGTAGTAATAAAGCAGAATCTTCGACACACATGTCTGATAATTAAGTGCTACAAAGTGTCCAAATTTATTTCAACATTTAGAAAAAAAAATTTTGAACTACAAACAGACCTGTATAGGGCAAGGTACACATAGAACAGGTAAATAACAGATGAAATTCCAACACAAGCACAAGCAAGTATTACTGAGTGCGAAAAAATAAGCTCCCAGACATACTAGGCTTTGCCAGCTGCTGGCTTGTAGTCAATTATAAGGACTTTCTCCATTAAAGGCAAGAGTACATTTGCATACTCTACATGTGCAGGGTGTTCAATGTACTCCTTGACTCCCTCTGTACTTTCAAAAGTGGACTCGAAAACGTGTGTGAATCCCTGATGCATGTTCTCTATGCTCACATCGGTTCCCCTGCATACCAAAGAAACAACAGACAAATTGATGTAGCAACTCTGCAAAGCAGAAAACTTAGAGCTGACAGTGGATATATTTGAGGGAATAGTATATACTAGCACATATGACCTATTGTGACATTATCAAGGAAAGTTTTGATTTAATCTTAATGCCGAATGAATAAACATTGACACATGTAGACTATACTTCGAACATGGCTATATATTCAAGATGTCATGTATTATATGATGTATCTGACATGTTGAACCAGTAGCCAGATCAGGCATGGCTCTGACTTGGGTCAAGAGAGATACTAGATGGCTCGGGTGGGGTTACTTGGATTCTCATGTGTCACAGGAAGAAAAAGATCATCAGGCCACGACATGTGTCCTACATGGCAAGTCAGTGTCAATCAGACCTAACTTGTGGCCTGGCATGTTCTGGTGTTAAAACCCAAACTCTAACGTTTAGGGGATTTGATTGGGATTTGTTCTAAGAGATTAACCCAATACACAAAGTTGTGGTTTAATCCTTGTATTCTAAGACAGAAACGGAACGGCCTATTTACAGAAGAGAGAAACTAGAGTTTGGTATCACGAAAGACATGATTTCCCTCAACCTGGAAGGCAAGAAAGCCTGGAAACTAAAATATTGATTGTTCTTTGTTAAGCCCCATAAGCAAAAGCATGAATCAAGCTTCTCGTGCCAATATGGTTAGCATTGCCCAAAATTTATGATGTACCTATCCCTGAACAAAATGTGGCTGCGGCTGGAGTATTTGTATCTCAGCCTATACATCCTAGATGGTTCCTATTGATGAGACTGAAAACTTTAATTATCTTTCCCTTGCTATTTCTCTGGTATTTCTAATAATTATTATATCATGTATGGAAAGGTATGTATGGAAGTGTTGGTGGTTGAAGACCAACCGGTGAATTCATGGCACGCTAGTTTAATCAGGAGGACTAATCAGGAGTGTGTTTTGTCCTCACGAGTCCCCTCTAGGAAGTTGCTTTGCCGGGATCCTTGTGATACGCTTTGAGTATTTACTCGGCGGACTTCGCCCAGCAACTAGGGAGCCAGAGGATTTGATGGACTTCACTCAACAACTAAGGAGTGGGAGGCTTTTGAGTACTTTGCATGGTGAGTTTGGGAATTGAAGTAGCATCAAGAATTGAGGGCTTGGAGACTTCTCTCGATGACCCCTAGTCAGCTTTGCGGACGTCCTCTAACTGAGATTTACATGGATCACATGCACATCAAAGGCAAAAGGTTAAAGAAGTTCAGTTAGTGCTTGAGCAGAACTTAGATTGGCACATAACAGCTTTACTTGCTGAAACAGTTTGTTGCACGCTAGATTGAATTTCCCGAGTTCCAAGAGAAACGACTCGCTTAGTACTCTAATTCACTCTTCTAAATCACAATTGTATGGGTTCCAAAACTATTGGCCACACACGTAGGAGGATTCTGGATTCACAGACCAAAACCAGGTCAGGCGCACAATTCGTCGAGCACCTCCTCCTTGACATGTGGGCGTAGCGGCGGATGAGATCGTCCAGCCGCTCCGGCGTCACCTCCTCCTTGAACCGCGCGAGGAGAAGGTGCTTCACCACGCCGTCGCTGCTCCCGGCCGCCGCAGCCATCGTTCCCGGCTCTCTTGCTGCTTCTGCGCCGTCGAGTGAGCTTGCTTGGTGGTCCTGCAGAGCTTCTCGTCGGAGCACTGGCTTGGCTTGCACGGTCGGGTTAGAGCGGCTTGTTAGACTGTATTTTATTTTATTCCACTGTGAAGGGATCTCAGATCTATGCTGGTGGCGATGGCCACAGGGCACCGCGGGTCAGCGAGGAAGCATTGAACACAGCTCTAGTTCCATGGAGGCCCTTTATTTATTTATTTTATTTTTACAAATTCCGTAAAAGGTAAGGATGTATAGTATGTAACTAAAAATATTTTTATAATTATGTTTTTATATGTGACCTACAGAGAAAGTAACTATTGTGTGGACCAAATCAAATTTCCTATTGCGCTCTTAAAGCCACATCTTAATAAATTTTGTGTAGGTATTTTCTAGAAAAAATCATATCGTTTATAGAAATCATTTTTATGTATCTGCATAAAATAAAAAGATTTCATCAAAACTTCTAAATACTATCTTTTTTAAGATACCTTCCATGCATATCAGTGGGTTCTAGGTTAGGGACTGTTTGATTCAAATAATTTACATATGAATTTTGTAGGATTAATTCCTATAGGAAATTTTACTATGATGGCCATTTGATTTATAGGATTGACTCCCACATAATTTTTTCCTATGAAATCATTTGCACTAGATTTCATAGGAAATCTGACATCCAAGCATGCCTCTTTTTGAGAATCATTTGCGTTTCATGTGGTGAAATCAAACAAATTTGGTTCATATAAATTCATAAAGGATTGAAGTGGGCATAACATTACAATCCTACATTGTTTTGTTCCTACATTTTCGTATCCTTTAATATGTGCCTCTGTTCCGTTAGATTATCGGTTCATCTAGGAGTTGGGGACGGGACAGTATCCAGAAAACAAATAATTGTGGATCCATGCATGCTCTCCCTCGAGGCATAGAGGAGTATCCAGAACAATTGCCGATCATATCATGGTGGTGAGCAAAATTCGTGCCATGAAGTTCTACTCCAGTCTATCACTCACTTGAAGCTGGACATGTTCCCGATTATATCCAAGCCCGACTGCCCGAGGACGTGGTGTTTGACATGCTTTTCTCGCTAATTTCCCTAGTCATTGTTCGTCACAAACAACCAGAATGTGCCTGCTTGATATGAACATGCCAGTATTCCGGAACTTTCAAGGATAACACTGAGGTAGCAATTCCAAAAAAGTTCAACTAAATTATTGCCTCAAAACAAGCTGTCAAGATTAAGAAGCACAGCAAGACGGCCAGCAAGACACCCAGCAGCAGAATTGATCTCTCAGCCTATAGAGCAACCGACAACCTCGCCATCCCCTCTTGATAACTCTTATCCCGATACCTCTTATTCCTAGGGAGTAGAGTCTGAACTTCACATATATTTCCCTTTATTTTTTCATCTATTTATTTATACAACTATTAGCTGCAGTATCTTCCACGGATGGATATCTGTGGAATGTGAGCGGAAAGAAAGACCTCCTCCTCTTATATAATGGGCCGCTGCTGGGAGATAAAATGTTTCATTTGTTGGAAAAAAATGTTTCAGTCAACAACTCTGGAGTGGAAGCATTGACTACTTTGCATGGCGATCTAATCATTAGTTTTCGAAATAATTTCGATTTCTTTTCTAAAAAGAAAAAAAAAACATTTTTCTTTAGGCCTGGCGCAGTGGTGAAGTCATCCCCACTTGGAATTGGGATCCTAAGGAAATATAATTGAGGGCTTGGAGACTTCTCTCGATGACCCCGAGTCAGCTTTGCGGACATCCTCTAACTGAGATTTACATGGATCACACGCATCAAAGGCAACAGGCTAAAGAAGTTCATTCTGGGGCAGGTTAACGAAGTTAGAACTTGAGCAGAACTGAGATTGGCACAAAACACTTCCTTGCTGAAACAGTTTGTTACACGCTAGATTGAATTTCCTAATTTCCAAGAGAAATAACTCGCTTAATACTCTAATTCACTCTTCTAAATCAATCGCATGGGTTCCAAGACTAGTGGCCACACACGTAGGAGGATTCTGAATTCACAGCCCAAAACCAGGTCAGGCGCACAATTCGTCGAGCACCTGCCGTGCGCAGTCCGAGCAGCAGCGGCAATTCACAAAAGGTGGGCATGGGCAGGTGTGCAGGCAAGTATTACAGAAGCTGCAGGATAACACACGAGAGAATCAACAAGGAATAGAAGGGTGATTGGAGGTACCAGTGGAAGGCCTTCATGGTAGGTACGGCGTCGACAAGCGCGGCGTAGCGGCGGATGAGCTCGTCCAGCCGCTCCGGCGTCACCTCCTCCTTGAACCGCGCGAGAAGAAGATGCTTCACCACGCCATCGCTGCTCCCGGCCGCCGCAGCCATGGTTCCTGGCTTTCTTGCTGCTTCTGCGCCGTCGAGTGAGCTTGCTTGGTGGTCCTGCTGAGCTTCCCGTCGGAGCACTGGCTTGTTAGACTGTATTTTACTCCACTGTATGGGGATCTCAGATCTGTTGTTGGCGGGTCAGCGACCAGGCATGGAACACAGCTCGAATTCCATGGAGGCCCTTTTTAAAACTTTTTTTTCTTTTTTGTTACAAATTCCGCAAAAAGATAAGGATGTATAGTATGTAACTAAAATTATTTGTAGAATTATGTTTTTATATGTGACCTACAGAAAAAAGTGACTATTGTGTGGGCCAAATCAAATTTCCTATTTGCGCTCTTAAAGCCACATTTTAGTAAATTTTGTGTAGGTATTTTCTAGAAAAATCATATCGTTTATAGAAATCATTTTTATGTATCTGCATAAAATAAATAGATTTCATCAAAATTTCTAAATACTTTTTTTAAAGATACCTTCCATGCAGATCGGCGGGTTACAGGTTAGGGACTGTTTTATTCAAATAATTTACATAGGAATTTTATAGGATTAATTCCTATAGGAAATTTTACTATGATGGCCATTTGATTTATAGGATTGACTCCCACAGAATTTGTTCCTACGAAATCATTTGCACTAGATTTCATAGGGAATCTAACATCCACGCATGCCTCTTTTTGAGAATCATTTACGTTTCATGTGGTGAAATCAAACAAATTTGGTTCATATAAATTCATAAAGGATTGAAGTGGGCATAACATTACAATCCTACATTGTTTTGTTCCTACATTTTCGTATCCTTTAATGTGCCTCTGTTCCGTTAGATTATCGATTTATCTAGGAGTTGGGGACGGGACAGTATCCAGAAAATAAATAATTGTGGATCCATGCATGCTCTCCCTCGAGGCATAGAGGAGTATCCAGAACAATTGCGAATTTTTGACAGAAGAGACCACCTGCGCCAACGTAATGTCGAAAAGGACCACCTCTCAAAATTTTTGTCAAAAAAGACCACCTGCCGCCTCCACCAATGCCGGCACCCCCCCTGCCGCCTCCACCAAACCCGGCAGCCCCCCTGCCGCCTCCACCAACCCCGGCAACCCCCCTGCCGCCGTTTCCCGCCGTTTCCGTCCCCAGCCGTCTGCCCTGCCGCCTGCCCCAATTCCGGCAGGCTGACGTGGCCAGCATGCCGGCAGCCAGGTTGCCGGCACCCTGCCACCGACCAGCAGCACTGACTCCGAGACGATTCGTTTCTTTGCATGCGGAGGCTGATTCGATTCTTTGCATGCAATGATAGACAGCTTTGATATACTGTGTGATACAGAAAATAGACCACCGACGATGTTTACTTTTGTTAATATTTTCGCTTACCCGCAGCACTAATCGAGTTCTATATAAAGAACGCAATCGTCGTTCATTCGATCAGTCTTCTCCACAGCTATCTCTACTCTTATATATTGAACTTGCTATGAGTTTGCCTTGCTCCGACCAGGGCCTAAGGCCAAAGAAAATGAAGTATGCAAGTTTACCGGAGGGAATGGAAGCAGCACGATGCTGGTGCGGCGACATCGCAAAGGTTAGGGAGTCCACTGATTTTTCGGACAGGATGGGCATGAAATTTTTCATGTGTGCCAATCATGCGCATGATCCTCCGGAGTCTTCACAGCTATTTTACCGCGCTCCGGTAAGATATAAGTTTCATGAGATGACATATTTGCTCGTGTTATATAGGATGTATTAGTAAGATTTTTTTTTGTTGCAGTCGCCACCGCCGCTCTGCCAATGGTATCATTGGATCGACACGGAGCAGCCGGCTTGGGCGTTGCGTGAGATTGAAGAAAGGCAGCGTAGGGCTTGGGAACGCTTCCAGGAGGAGGAGCGACAAGAGGAGGAGGCTGCCCAGAGGAAAGCGGCGCAAGAAGCTTACAATGAGGAGAAGCGCCAGAGAATCGCAGAAGGTAAACGCCGTAGGGAGGCGGAGGAAGAGCGACGCAAGCAGATTCGTGAGTCGGAGAGGGAGAGAAAGAAGGAAAGGGCTGGTCAGGCAGAAGCAGCAGAAAAGCGTGGTGATACCACCGGAAAATGGCCACGGTGGACTCAGGACTAAAATGCGTTGGTGTTTATTGTACCAGTTTGTATCTTAATTTCTGTTGTAATTTTTTTTTCGCATCCAGATGTATCTTACTTTAAAATGTTGTTTTCATTCATCAACTATCATGTTATGTTTTATTGCCTGCAATTTTAATTAAAGCTGGTACAAAGATTCCCGCGCATTTTTCCCGCCATTATTTCCCGCTCTTTTATCCCGCAATTGTTTCCCGCTCTTTTTTCCCGCCATTTTGTCCCGCTCCTTTTTCCTGCCAATTTTTCCCGCTCTTTTTTCCCGCCATATTTTCCCGCCATTTGCAGGTATCGCTGGGCTATAAAACCGCCCTCTCACCCATGGATTTGTTGCATCAGTATAGCCTCCAACCATGTCGGATGTTCTTCCTTTCTTTGATCCCGCTAACCGTGATTTCCACCCAGAGATGACCCATTGTATCCTGTGTCGTACCGGAACAATTTGTGAGAGTAACGGTTTGTCTTTCCAAGAGGTAATCATTGAAGATAGCCACGTAGCTAAGATAGGTATATGGTTACCGAGGATGCAGCTACCACTGAGGAGCATAGAAGAGGTACGCCAAGAACTATTAAGGCAGCAAGCAAGGTGGAATAGAGTGGTTGAGCTCAAAAATATTGAGGCTGGTCTTGGTTTTCAAAGTTGGATCAATACTGATTCAACTGAAATCACGATGCTGCCAAAAACATACGCATTGCACATGCAGGTAATATATATTATTTTGCGCACTTTATATTCCTTAAGATTTGTTTGTAGTACTACTGACATTATCCGGTTTTCTATTTGTCATATGCAGCACTATCCTGATGATGCAGAGTTTGTCAATAGAAGAATCAAGCACTTTGCCTGGCTGAAAAAGATATTTGGTCCAGTGCGGGGTGGTTTATACCGCCCGAATACATATGCTGACGCTCTAGCAGAGGCAGCATATGATGAGTATGATGACGATGACTTCCTGCCTGCGCCTGTGAAATCTAAGGGTAAGAGTGCTGCATCATCGAAGGCCAAATCTAACGCAGCATCATCATCGGGCAAGCGTTGATTCGATTAGTGAAACATTGTAATGTATCTTAATTTGAAGCCTCGTGACATGTGTATCTTACTTGTAGTTTATGTTGTATTTGTGTTGCAAGCAAATAAATGGCAGGCCTTATTATCGCAATAAGTGATTAAAAGCAAATTTATTTGTCCCATACAAACGAACATAGAAATATGTCTATTACATAGCTGGAAATAGTAACATAGATATAGATAGGCATACACAAATTGTGTTAGCCTTGTCGGCGCGGTCTGGGCTGCCTGTGCCGACGTCCTGAAGGCGATAGACGTTCACGGGGGGGATGAGGTTCACGGTGGCCTCGGCCGTACTGCCGCTCGTCCTCTTCTGGTTGTGTGTCAGGTGGTGGCGGAGGAGTATGAAACACGTGCTGAGATCCTGAGGGTGGAGGGATTAAGCTCCCAGATGTGCTAGCTGGATCGTACGAAAAGAAGTCTGGGATAGATGTAAAATAATTGGTGTTATCCTGTTGCAGCATATGTTGAAATCCCTGTGGTGGAGCCATAGTGTATCCAATACCAGCTCCCATATCGTCCCACATCGGATCAATAGTTTCCTAAAGGTTATAGACAATATTAGAACCCATGTCATGTTAATGAGGTTGTGAAGGTGTAATTTGTTAAGATATATGCACATACTTGTGTGGTATTGAACTGTTGTGAACTCTCGCCTTGATCGCACGTCGCATGTGCTTGCGGCATATTTTGGCCGACATCACAATCCACTGAATCCCATGCAGTCCCAATATCTTCGTACCCACGCCGTGCTCCCACGTCCCATGTGTACGAGTCATTTCCTCCAGATGGGGTAACAGTTGCCATAGTAATTGGCTCCTCCTAGCAAAATCATTGAAAAAACAAATTGTTACTGTCTATGGAATTGAGTGTTTTTTTAGACAAGAGTCTTATCGGGGATGAGAAATGTGATAAAAGACATTGTTCCATAGTACCTGTCTAGCAGCACGTCTTTGAGATCCTAGGCGTGAATGTGAACGTTGTAGTAGTGATGAGTCTTGTCGGGGATGTGTCAATCGTGTGGTACTCAGTCGCGGCTCACTGGGTCGCGCAAGACTTGGTCTAGACGAAGGCGCTTCAGGCATTTCGCGATGATGCGCCATAATATCATCAAGACGGGTGCAGCCTAAACGCCGAAGTCCGCTAGTGGCAGTAGCAAAAATACGTCTGAATATGTTCTTCCCTTCCTGTGTATTTAAGTTCTGCTGTTGCATACCTCTTTGCGCGTCAAAAGCGATTTGCTGTAAATCTTCTAGCTGCAAGTATCAAAATTAGGACATAATTAATTAGGACATGATTAATTAGGACATGATTAATTAGGACATGATTAATTAGAACACAATCAGTACCGTGCTGTCACGATGGTACGCCGATGATAAGATTTCTGGTCCACGCACTTGCTCGTCATGTGTAAGCTCTATAGGCGGAGGACCCGACAATAAGGTACGTGTGTTACGGATGTACCACTGATTGTATATCGAAGTTGTATTTATATTGTATGGTCTGAAAATTGAGAAATATATTAGACATAGTAAAAAGGTAATATTTAGACTCTCAAAGAAAATATACAAAAACATATTACCTTTCATCCTGTACACAATCAATCAACGCATTCTCATTCCACGTTTCAATCCAACGCCTATTATGTGTCTGCCAGTCATAACAATTCTTTCCTTTATTATCTTGCCTACATGACGAAAAAGTGAATTAAATAGAGTTCACATAATATTAATTATACGATACCATTGAGTGGAAAACTTACTTATGTATGGCATGTTCGAGCTGTCTGGGTACTGGTGGGGGCACATCCTGATGGAGATCAAATTGGCGCATTACACGCTCGAGGTTATATGGCTCAACCATCCAAATAAATAGTAGGTTGCAGCGAGTCATCCAGTACGCATGGTCTCTGACACAGTCAATTGTTGGCTGCTGATCACCCCAGATGGACGCAACATTGTTACGCGTCCATGGATCCCATATGACATTGTACCACTCCAGATGCTCAAACTGGTTGTGATATTCAGGGTAGCATCCGCGTACAATATTTGTGGCCCATGATTTGTGGACATGGACCCACCGGCTAGCCATAGTAAGAGGCCCATATTTATATTGTGTGGCACTATTATAAGGGTGGATTGTATTCTTCATAACTGGATGACCAATAGGTATGTACTCCCATGACCATAGCTGCAAAAACTCATAGGGAACAACAAGTGTATGACCACCATCACCTTTCTTCCTGGTAGCATCACATAAACCCCTATAAGTATGAGCTAGCAAAGCAGAACCAAAGCTGTATGGGGGGCTTGTAGGTAATGGAGCATCTACTATCTCCTCGGCAATCTTAATTAGACTAGGGAGACATACATCCCCGTGCGTCGATGGGAATATCATACCAAAAAGAAACAGCAAATACGCGAACAGGTGCCTCCTCAATATCTCATCTGTTGCATGATCTGGTATTTCATGATAAAGTTGTGCTAACCAACTCATTGGGACACCCCTTGGTCTTCTACCACCCCGAGCACCTGTTGGCACTTCCGTGTCTAGACGAACTCGAAGATCTTCAGGCCAATCACTAGAATATGCAGGAGGGACCAAAGGATTACCGCAGATTGGTAGACCTGTGATCAGTGACACATCCTTAAGTGTGGGCGTAAGCTCCCCACAACGTAAGTGAAAAGTGTGTGTCTCAGGTCTCCAGCGATCTACTAGTGCTGACAGCAGAGATGAGTCTAATATAAATTTAGCCTCAGCAGCTGTTAACCTCGAGTATGGAAGAAGTCCATAAGCCTGAAGGTATGTGTCATAAAAAGCATTTGTATACCATCGGCTTTTAATGGTTCGGAGCCTAAATGTTGGAGGCGGGTGCACATGTGTACTAGGATCCAACCAAATGTGGCAGCGGTGCCCATCATCAATTGATTGATGTAATAGGGATGGTAGTTGCGCCATATTATCCTGTAGTCAGATAAAATTTAGTTAGTCCAAATAATATTGTGAGAACTTACTAAAAATTATATACAAAGTAAAATTATTAGATAATGAAGGGAAAGTAAAATTATATACGAACCGACTAAGCACTTGGAAGTAAAAACAAAGCTAAAGTTGAGTAATTACTGGCTATCTGGTCAAGAGCTAATGTAATTTATTACATTACATCGAAGCTAGGAAAATACAACATTCAAAATGACTAGCTGCGGTAGGGGCATTCCCTGCGTGGGTGTCCTGCGCACCTACAGATGCGACATCGACGTGGTTCTCCAGATTGGCTATGGTCCATGTCGTTCCTATGACGTCGAGATGGTCGGCGTCCCTTATCAGTTCTAAGCATCGCCGGATTTGGAACATATATGATATTACTTCGCTTGCACACATCCCTGTAGTGTTCATCTATGCCCCAGGCCCAGAATTCACCATTCCAGGTGTTAAGAAGACTGAATGTGCTGAAATAAGGAGATATGTAATGCTCCACGCTGATCTTCTGTTCGGCAGCCGCCCTGAGGACATGACTACATGGATAGCCTAGCAGCTTGGGCTTGTTGCAGGTGCACTCACATGAGTTGGGGCCAAGAGTAACAGCATGCTTTCGTGCTCCCCTGTGGTGGCCGTGAACATACTTTGCTCGAACATTGATCAACCATTTATTCCTAAGGGCGTCGACCAGACTACAGCCATGGCTCCTGGATTTTTCTGCTTTCTCATCCAGATACCTCTGCATTTTTTCACACCATGGCTTGTTCATACCGACTAGTGCATTGGCAACCTGTACTCTGTCTGCAAAGTATGATAGAGTACGGTTCCAAGTTTCAGTAATGAGGGCTGTAAGAGGGAGGGCTCTCACCCCTTTGAGGACGCCATTATAGACCTCTGACATATTGCTGGTCATTATGCCGTACCGAGCCCCTGAGTCATGAGCGAGTGCCCACTTGTATAAGTCGGGGCAATTCTCTGTTATCCACTGTGTCAGATTGACAGGTGGTGTTCGACCCCTCCGGCCTTCTCGAGATGGCACGGCAGCACGCTCGATTTCTCCATTGATTCCACCCCAAATTGCATTCATCTTCGAAGAGGTGTTCTGCATGCACATCCTCTTGAAAAGCTTGAACCAATCCTTGTTCTTGAACTTTGTGTAGAAATTTGCTGCTAGGTGCCGCATGCACCACCGTGACTCCAAATCAGGCCACCCCCATTCAGGGTCTGTAACCTGCTTGATTGTGTTCAGCGCGTTTAGCAGACCCGCGTTGCGATCAGAGATGATGCATACACCGGGACGCTGCTTCACGACTCCATTCTTCAAACAGCTTAGAAACCACAACCAGCTGTCCTTGTTCTCACCCTCCACCAAACTATATGCAATAGGAAGAAGCTGGTTATTTGCGTCTGCTGCAATTGCCACCATGAGTGTACCCTTGTACTTTCCAGTCAGAAATGTACCATCAACTGATAACACCGGGCGACAATGATGGAATGCCTGTATAGTCTGGGGGAATGCCCAGAATACACGGTCAAGGATTCTTTTGTTCTCCTCCCGAGGGTGCGGCCGATATTTCAAGAACACTTGAGTCCCCTTGTTAGTTACACATATCTGATTAAGCAATCTAGGGGTGTAGTTATAGGCATCCTCATATGTGCCATACAACCTCTCAAAAATGTCCTCCTTGGCACGCCGAGCCTTGCCGTAGCTGACCTTGTAGCCAATTCGGTCTTCTGCAGATTTTTGCAGCTTCTTAATACCCATATTAATATCTTCTTCCACTGACACTGACATTATATGTGACACGTACTTCGCGGTCACATTGCAATGATCTAGAAGAGTTCCAACCTGCTCGCAGCTATGGGGTATAATTTTTGTGATCACCCATGGCTGACATACACCACGCCTCTGACGAGCGATCACTCTACCCTCGCAACCCTTGGCCTTGAAAAGGCAGATGACTTTCAGCTCAGTCTTATCAGACTGTTTAACTCTATGCTGCCGAGATATGGACAATGCATATTTTTTTATTGCCTGGTCAGCAGAGTCCTTGTCAGGAAAACTATGCCCAACCTCTAGACTAGCCTCACCGAGGCCCGCAACAGAGTGATATTCGTTGCGGATGGTCATAGTCTGCAAGAAGTCTTCGGGCATCGGTCCTGCAACCGCCCTCTGAGATGGACCAACACCTTCCTCCTCTGACGATGACGACCCAGAAGAATGATCGTCATCGTCATCATCTAGGGCCTCCGGTAATCCCTCCATACGTTCACTTATGTCAACGACCGCAGACCAATAGCCTGGGTCGGGCACAAGCTCAAGTTCCATCGGCTCCGATCGGCCGCTGCTGGGGCCGCCTGTGATGGCTAGCTGCGCCTCTGGAGCGCCGCTACTGCATCCTGCCTCATCACTAGGAGAGATAAACTGCACATACACCATCGGCCTTTCAAACATAGCGGCGCCTGGTGTGGTTGCAAACCTCATGTATGTCCTCCAAGAGTTATTTCCTTTCACCTCCCGCAGACCCCAACGGGGAGCTGTCCCGTCATCCCCTCCCACACATATGACGGCCTCAACGGTCATCTTCTTCCCCCGCATCTCAGGGCCAAACTGCACCCGGATGCATTTCCTCACTTCCGCAAAATCTAGGTTCTCCATACCTCTCACTACAACATTTATAGACTCGCACTGAGACACATCTAGCCCAGAAATTCCTTCGCGAACCACATCCCCATAAAACACTAATAAATTTTCCATCGTACCTACCCCACAAATTTAAAATGGACATTAGTCACACGGAAGCTATATTTTTTTTATGTACAACAAAATAAATACTTCACACTTTTTAAGAGATTAATTTTAGACCTACCTAAACTTCAAGTATGCCACCGAAAATTTTGCATACAATTAATTATTCTTTCATGCATGCAATGAATAACAGAATAAAATTACTTCACATTTCCGTTCTACCAACTTAACTACATGGGATACACTACAACAAAATAAATATTTAACACTTTTTAAGAGATAAATTTTATACCTCAACTTCAAGAACGCGACCGAATATTTCCAATAACCAATAATTAATTATTTGGCCCGCAACTTTTTATGCCACCGAATATTTCCAATAACCACTAATTAGCTCACGTTCGTACCAAATTTCACCTGAAATATATATGCAACCAAATTATTCACAAATCACACTTCTACTACAGAAACAAAAAAAAATATGACACGAGGTTAATAACACACCTTCCTTATACTTTTTATATGGCTGAATAATCCCAATTACAAACGATTCAATCACGTTCAATTTTATATCCACCTGAAATAAAATTTGAATTATTAATAACACACCTTCCTTATACTAAAGTTTTAATTACTAATAGCACATGCTGTTTACACAATTGTAAAAATTAAATACAAGATGAATTTTATACTTCTTATTGAACGATTTGAGCTCCACTTCGAGTAATGCTACATACTTTTAGCAAATAATAACAGCATCACATGCATTCTATACTCCACCTACGATGAATCAAATCATTGGTTTCAATACAATAATGATATTTTTCCTTCTTAAGGATCAGACTATCATGAAATTAGAGAACTAATCATGTGAGAGATCTTACCTCGATATGAATTTCTTCTACTCATTCATCTCCTGATCTCCCGTTGCTAATGATCTTCACTTGCTAAAGATCTTCACTTGCTAAAGATCTTCACTTCCTATCTCATAATCTTCCTCAGGCTGGTATGAGAGCGAAGAGGTAGAGAGTATGAGAGAGTGATGACTCTCGCAGCACCTGCTGCCTTTTAAAAGAGACGTGCTGGTTCTGTAGCAACAGTACATGTCGGTGGTCAGTTTACTGCACTATATCCGTAGCAACAGCGCACGTCGTGTCATGTTTCGTAATAATTTGAGTCGATTCGCTGTACCAAATAGTGTATCAAAGCAACCCACCGCATGCAATACTAAGTGATAACGCATGCTAGATGCTCTGCAAAACAGCGCCGTTACGAAATTCGCTGAGCAACAGAATTATTCGTCGGTGGTCTAATACCTGTTACACAACAGCAAACGAATCTCCCGCCCGGGCATGAAAATCACCTCCTTTTCTTTTGCATAGAAGTGAGTGAAAGCGGCTTTTGCGGCTGTCGAGGGGCACGCCAGGGTGCCGGCGATGGGAGAGGCGGCATGGTCCACGTGGACATGCCGGCACCCACATTGGCGGCAGGCCCCACTCGGGGTGACGGCGTCGGCCGGCGCCGTTTGGACGGCCACGTGCCGGCTTTCGGAACGGCGGCAGGGGGGCTGCCGGGTTTGGTGGAGGCGGCAGGTGGGGTGCCGGCATTGGTGGAGGCGGCAGGTGGTCTTTTTTGACAAAAATTTTGAGAGGTGGTCCTTTTTGACATTACGTTGGCGCAGGTGGTCTCTTCTGTCAAAAATTCAACAATTGCCGATCATATCATGGTGGTGACTGGTGAGCAAATTCGTGCCATGAAGTTCTACTCCAGTCTATCACTCACTTGATGCTGGACATGTTCCCGATTATATCCAAGCCCGACTGTCCGAGGACGTGGTGTTTTATAGCCTGCTACTGCTACATGCTTTTCTCGCTAATTTCCCTAGTCATTGTTCGTCACAAACGACCAGAATGTGCCTGCATGATATAAACATGCCAGTGTTCCGGAACTTTCAAGGATAACACAGATTCCACTGAAGCTAGCAATTCCAAAAAAGTTCAACTAAATTATTGCCTCGAAACAAGCTGTCAAGATTAAGAAGCACAGCAAGACGGCCATCAAGACGCCCAGCAGCAGAATTGATCTCTCAGCCTATAGAGCAACCGATAACCATGCCCTCCGCTCTTGATAACTCTTTTTTTTTTTTTTTTTTTTTTTTGAGAACCCGCAACGGACGTGCGCGTCTTTGTATTAAGCTTGAAGAAACGCCAAAGAATGGCTACAACACCACACAAGCCTTTCGGCTCACAACACACTCCTGCAACACCGACGAGCCCACATCAAGCGAGAAGGCGGGCAAAGAGCCTCTAGGCCGCGTCACAACCAACACCACACCTACAAGCACGACTGAAACTCCGAGATCACCCGGACCAGCGTACCACTACTCAAGCACCTAGAAGAGGCGGCGCGAAGCGAGTGAATGGCAGGGCCCTGGAAGGAGCCGACTGAAGAGTGCGGACAATGGCGTACATAGCGCCCCGGAGTCTCACATCTTGAGCAGAGTCTGACACAGCACCACCCAGCCTCGCAGAAGACCGGCGAGGCAACCATCTCCGAGAGCCACAAAATCCCTCTAAGCCAACACAGCGCCTTCAAGAAGGGGACGACGCCGAAGCGCCACCGCTGGCCGGTCCAACAATGGACCTAGGGTTTCCCCTGGCACAAAAAGGGGGGGGGGGAAGGGGCGGCGCTGACCCAAGAACACGCCTCCAAGGAGGGAGTGGCACCCGCAGGTGTCACCGTGGTCCGCATCAGCAAAGCCGAGCAAGGTTTTCACCCGGGCAGGAGACCGCACCCCAGCGAACGGAGACAAGCAGTAGCATGCATCGAGAACACCGCCGCATAAGGCAACTTGTCGACGAGGAGGAGCACGTCGACCACCACCGCAGGAGTACCCAGCACACCGAGAAGGGATCGAGATAATCCCACCAAAGCGGAGTAGGTACACAGCGGTTCCAGAGCAAAGAACTCCGGCCACCAGGGACCCTGAGGAAGACGAGGGGAGCCAGCCCGCGCTGCAGCGCCAGACCACCCGCACCGCAGCGCCAGGGCGTCGCAGAAGAGACCCCAGAGCCACGCACGCGGGCGTCGCTGGCAGGGGCCGGACCACCCGCAACGAACGGCCGGAGCCGCCAAGCCCGCGGCCCGAGGAACCCAGATCGGGCCCATTAGGCCCAGATCGGGCCCGCGCCGCCGCCGTCGCCAGGGCGCCCCGAACGCCACCTGCGCCACGGACCTGCGCCGCCGGCACGCCAGGACCGCCAGCACGCCGTCGTCGTCGCTGCAGAGCCGCCTCCGGCCGTCGGCGCGGCAGCCCGCCTCCAAAGCCACCGCGGGAGAGCCGAGAGGCATAGGTCCCGCCGCCCCCTTCACCGGCGTCGCCCGGCTTAGCCGGCGGCGTCTCGGGGGGCGACGAGAGGAGGGGGTAACGGGGAGGGTGCCGGCGGCGGTGGGCTTTTAGGCTTTCGCCCCCACGTCGCCCGGAGGAGGCGACGCAGGAGCGGGTCTTCTTCCGCCCCGTCTGCCCGTAGACCGCTCTTGATAACTCTTACCCCGATACCTCTTATTCCTAGGGAGTAGAGTCTGAACTTCACATATCTTTTCCTTTATTTTTTATTCTATTTATTTATACAACTATTAGCTGCAGTATCTTCCACGGATGGATATCTATGGAATGTGAGCGGAAAGAAAGACCTCCTCTTATATAATGGGCTGCTGGCAGATAA
This sequence comes from Dactylis glomerata, assembly GCA_007115705.1. Lineage (NCBI taxonomy): Eukaryota > Viridiplantae > Streptophyta > Magnoliopsida > Poales > Poaceae > Dactylis > Dactylis glomerata. The sequence goes on along the minus strand of QXEO01000180.1, from coordinate 1,898,843 downwards.
AATGTTTCATTTGTTGGAAAAAATCGTACCCTTAAGGAATTTTGTGTGCACTATTTGTTCACATGGTTCGTGACGCATGTCCACTGTTCGTCCATATAAAACATGTGGCTATATAACAGTAAATAAATATTAGTTGTGTCCGTAAAAGTTATATATACTTAATTAATTACAAAACCTTGATAATGCTTAGTCAAATGTAGATTGTAGTAGATTTATATTAAAAGTAGAAAACACGTACTATCCAAACAAAAGAGACACATTTACAGCTGTTAGATTGCATTTATAGTTTTGGAACATTATTATTTATGGCTGTTGGCACATGATTTACACCATCAAATGTAATTAAGGATTTCAAGAAAGAATAATAGGGAGAAAAGAAGAAGAAAGGTGCAGACTTACATTCCTACTTTACTGACAAATATGATTCTTTCACAGTGCATAGTTGAACCCAGAATTGTAGCATGGCATGGAATGTTCTCATGAAACACGTGGGATCCAATTGGGCTATCACATCATCATGACACCTTTTCTTGGTCTTGGCAGAATGGCAAATTCTCGTGTCAACCCATGTACAGAAGTCCCATGAATTTCAACCTCATGGTTTCGGCACAAACATATGTGGAAATTAAAATTCTTTGAACTCTGTTAGTTTATTTGGCTCTGTTGAAATGACGAAATTTTTTACTAGCAAGAAAGGTTGTTGTCCATCATCTAAAGCGGGTTGTCATTACAAATAGAGGTGTTTTGTGGTACCCTCAAATGAATAATAACCCTCTATTTCCGTCCATCGAATGGTCCAAACGATTTTATACTTATATCAAAAACATAACAAGTACTATCCATACTTGTCCTATTTTTGGCACCGCACCAGAAAAATTTCTTGTAGGGCCTGGCCCAATAGACGGCCCCCAGCCCAATATGTGTAGGAGGTGGACTGGCCTCACTAAACGATCAAGATGACCTGCAACTTAGACATTGTTTCTGACCATGTCGTGATGGTTATATACTCAAAGAATTTCAACAAGATAACCCTCTCATTCATGTCTTAATCAGAATCAAAAACAGCAAACAGGAAAATTCGATGTACTTCCGCCCAAAGAACTGGTAGTTTATGGAACTAACTTTGTACAACATACTGAGGTGGTTGTGTCTTCTACTCTTCTTGAGAGCATATTCCAGATGTAAAAGTTGGAAATCTTCGAGGAGACACAATCATGTCAAAATGAACAAGAGCTCTTGTTTTTACAACCTTGATCTCGTAGCACAACAGAACAAAATAAAATGCTACCTCATGCCCATCCAGTTCCTAATATACATGTGCACATCAGTGAACACATGCAGCTCAATACATGTCATTTTAATCAAAGGCAAGCTGGTAATCTATCAGCTCGTTATCAACGGCATATACTGTGTTATAAAAATCACTGGTTAGATCAACACAATTGTGTTCAACTATTCATAGTCACATGATCCATGAACATAGGAGCACAGAAATACTGGCTAATAAAATATACAAGGCAGGTAGTTGCCATCACGGTAACACAGCCTTGAGAAATTTCTGCAAAAAGTGTGGTCGCATAGAATAGCTACAGCCTGAAGGCATCATATCCAAGCTCATATGAAGCAATTTGATATAGATGAATTAACTTTTGTCTGCTCCTCCTCCAATGGTAGAGAATCGACAAGAAAATTCATAGTTTGGATTGGAAGTGATGCAGTGGAAGTGAAAAGAATGATTACGGACACCTGTAGTACAACAAGAGGAAATAATGTCAGGTCCAATGAAGTTAAGAACAAAAAAATCATTTGTAAAAACAAATTCATGTGCAAGATGGAAAGATAAGGGATTTTGCTAATTTTAGGATATGTAACAGAACTTATTGGGTAGGTGATCCAACATAATTATTAACATCAAGTTTCAAGCCATGGAACAAAATAACGAATAACCTATAAATTGAAGATGTAAACAGCGCAGCAATCCAATATTATATCTGCTTTCTGGAGCTCATTCGATTATAATTTCTTGTCTACTGATAGTGTTTTTTGTCTTGATTTTCAACTGATTCGTGTACCCATTTTAAGCTACTTTTGTTCAAGGAAGGTGCAGATGTTAGGTGTAGGAATATAGGATTATCAGATAAAGAAATATATGGAAGTTATTTGAATAGGAAAGAGATAATCTAGAGTTAAGAGATCGGATCTGTATCCTTTAGATTATTACTTAGGGGCCAAGTAAGTCCTCCTATATAAGGGACATCAAATGTATCGATTAGGAATCAACCACGAAGAATATTTTTGTTTACTTTTATATACTTTTCAGTAATTAGGGTTTAGTTTCTTGCCGTTTGGTATCAGAGCCATCTACGATGGCGGGCAAAGAAATCAAAATCGAGGTTGTGGAGCAGATGAAGATCATCGCAAAGCAGTTGGAGAATCTCAAGCGCCAACAGGAGGAGGGTCAGGTGCTCCTCCCTGGGCTAGAGCAGCGCTTGACGGTGCTGGAGCAATGGCTGCCAGCCGTGCCCCCGCCGCCAGATTCCATGGGTGCAGCAGCCACCCACGACGCGACCTACCAGCAGCTGGTGCAGCTACTCCCCTCGCCAGAAGGGCCGCAGCCTGGAGCAGTGGAGGTAGAGAAACCACAAGGAGTAGAAGTAGTGCCATCTCCTCCAGCAGTGGTGCACTTGGCAACGTTGTTGGCAGTGACGGAGACACAACTAAGAGATCGGGTGGTGCAGTTAGGGTCTGTATCGACAGCCAGGAAGGTTGATCCAGCGCTAGTAGCAGTTCCGTGCACCAAACCTTCACCTAACCCTGATACGTTGATGTCTTGGGGCCTTATCTCACAACCAAGCCACATGGGCTTTTGCTTCTTGCACCCAACGAGATTAGCAAGACAGTAGAAGTGGTCGGTCAGGTTTGACGCAACAGGGCAAGAATTAGTTAAGAAATATCATGTTCTGCTACACTCAAAAGGGGAGGAAGTTGTCTTCAGCACATCGCATAGCTGGCGTTACACTTCATCCATGTGGGGCTATCTTGGACAGCAACCATGGCTACCGCCTGAGCAGCTCGAGGACGAGCTGTTTGTCAAGGGGTCGGTAGTGTTAGGTGTAGGAATATAGGATTATCGGATAAAGAGATATATGGAAGTTATTTGAATAGGAAAGAGATAATCTAGAGTTAAGAGATCGGATCTGTATCCTTTAGATTATTACTTAGGGGCCAAGTAAGTCCTCCTATATAAGGGACATCAGATGTATCGATTAGGAATCAACCAAGAAGAATATTTTTGTTTACTTTTATCTACTTTTCAGTAATTAGGGTTTAGTTTCTTACAGCAGATGCAGTGGTAATTACAGAATATTGTCTCTGCATTGGATAGTGTCATCATTCAGCAATAGTACGTTCTGATCTCAAAGCTATGCAAGTTGGTTAGAGTTCTGTTTCTATAGAATCAGTCATCAATTTTCATGTCAGCATATTAAGTTCTTGAAAGTCCCAAGGGTGTGAAGCTATTATTAAACTATCAATCTGCATATTGTTAGTTCAATTGTAAAAATCATGCCTATTTTAGGACACTCAGTTATTGCAAATATTTTGCGAGGGCTTTTAGCCTGCACTATGTAAAATCATGTAGTCAATATATAACTACCGGTGACACAAGTGTTACATGTAATCTTAAATTGCAAGAACTGAACATGACATTGCGAGCAGATTTGTCGATCCACATGCTACTCCCGTAATGGTCTAAATTCAGGTATATAAGTTGAACCTACTACCTTCAAAGAGTGCTAATCACCTGCTATGCACATGCGGCTGTTCAAACAAAAAGGAGTAGCAGTGTCCGGGGAGGCGGGGAGTACCTGGCCGCCGTCAAACTCACTGCTGCCGGCCTTCCACCATGCCCTGCTGGTCGCCGTTGCTTTGATGCCCAACGGTCGCTGCAGCGAGCAATCGGTAGGGCCCATTGACTCGCCGCTCGCCGCAAAAGCTAGGGTTGTTGCCGGCCTTCCGCCGTGCCACGCCGGTCGCCGCGTAGATCCGCTACTACGCTCCCGCTGCAGCCCCCAATCGGCAGGCCTCAACGACTTGCCGCCTCGCCGCAATAGCTCGGCCTCCGCTGTGTCCTTGTCCAGTGGAGAGACAAAGGTGGAGGAGGCGGCGCTGGCGGCGCTGGCGGCGTGTTCTGACTTTTTTAAAAGGTTTTTTTTAGCAAAGAATTTTTTAGTGGGCCTATCGGGCCTAATCTTCATCGGAAAATCTAAGGCGTTCGATCAATTGGTACTTGCCCCTATCCTGTAACAAATAAAAGGTACCGTAAAACTAGCCTACAAATAAGTGGATTTCAGTGATGTCTACAAATATTTAGAAACATTGAAACGCAAGTGTGGTTTCCACCTGATATTGTCCCACCTATATTTCTGCTCATGTATCAACTTGTTGATGGATGCAACATACTAGAAATATATGATCCAAACCAAAACAAGTCTCTCGGGATGGATATTATATATAATGGATAAGCAAGTCAGCACAGCCTGATTTCACAGTACAAAAGTTGACAAATGCCCACAAAACACGAACGGGATGAGCCTAAGGGACCTAGCTCTCACTGTTCAGTTTTCCTACAAACTATAGGTTGTCTCTGGCAACGATGACCGGCATGGTAAAGTACTTCTCCTTCAGTTCGAACAGGAACATGTTTGGCATGGAACACACAGAGCATTGTCGTGCACGAAAACTTGCCCCAACTTTTAATAAGTATCCTTCTATAGCCATTCCTAAACGATATCTGCATTTGCCATTCATTCCTTATCAGCCAGAGGATCAAGGCTCGAGCGAGCCCTTTTAACACCCTTGGAATGGGTAGCTTCTGCGCGAATAATATGGACCATGAATGTGGACCTTTCCGTGCCCTTTACTGGTACAAACATGCAGATGTCGCCCGCCTGAATTTGGTTGTCACAAACAAAGTCTAACCAGTTACCTGCAAGCATGCACATGTCTTTTTCTATAAAGAATCTCGGGCGCCAGTTCTCGCTCTTTCCTGGCATCTGAAGTGTGACAGTCCCATTTTCATGTGGAAAGTGTGCAGCCACGGCTAACGCGCGTTCCTTCGAAATGATCTAGATACATGTGGACAAGATGTGATGTCATTAGAAGAGAATCAAGAAAGGAAAAATCAGGTTTAACTGAGAAGGCATGGTTCCAATTGTAAAGCAAGAAAAAACTATTCTCCCAATTTTCAGAAATTTCCTGAGAACTTGAAGATGATGGTTTTTTCCCAGAGAATGTGGAAAACGGGAATGTACAGCAAAGACCGCAACAAACTGTTCATACTGAAATCAGTTAACTGCCCATGCAATATAAAAGAATAGATACATACCAGAAGAGGACTAGGTAGTTGAACATCGCACTTCCTCATGGTAGCTACGAACACAATAGTTTTTGGTTGAACTTCCTTCATAAGCCTGTTTACTTTGTCCATTTGTGCTCCAGATAGACAACTCCTGAATATTATCGCAAAATCAGCTTCTGGAGGTGTCGGAAGATCAGCTGACTCAGAAGATTCGTATTCTCGAGCACTGTCTTCTTCTGTACAAAAGTTTACAGGTAAATAAATCCATGAGTAATTGAACGTTTGATGCATATGTGCATGTAAGTTGACAATGTGACCTGATTTCTCAGATGAAGAGGGTGTCAGAGCTGCCTTTCTAGTATTCTGACAATTGCTAGAACTGCCCATTTTACAGCTAGCAGATTTTGTAGTTCCTGATAATCGCATGGTATCATCATGGAGCTCCCTGAAAATATTTAAATAATTTATAATAATTTCTTCAGTATTACCTTGATCTGGGCCAACATCAGTTCTTCCAAAAGAGGAATGATTTTGGGAATGATTGATGCTCGCTTCCGCAAACCCAAGGATTTCAGGCTGGATTTCCTGTGCAAGTTCATCTATTCTTTCCTCATGTACTTCTACAAGCTCCCATTGCTGTGATAAGACTTGATCCTTTGAGTTCGAGTGAATATGAAGATCATCTTCTGCTACTTCAGTCTCAGTTTTTGGATTATCAGTGTATGGTGTTCTATCACGGAACTGTATAAACCCAGACAAAAGTTAGGATGGAAAAAAATAGCAATTTTTTAGATGTTTTATGCTGCAAAGACATACTATAGGGAAAAAGTAGAGAAAATAACATACAGGAAGTATCCCAAATGTGGCGAACTTGTAATGTTGACGATGCAGGTCAGCAATCGCGGCAAACTGGAAATCATGCTTAGAAATATGACAGATCCTGGGCAACGAGTAGTTAATTACACGGTCTACAATTCGCCCTCTAGGGAGATCCAAGTGATCCATGTAAGCAATCTACAAAACCAGAGATTGAAACAAGGACCAAAACACATATAAAGTTATAAACACTTCTGGAAAAAGAAAATCTGGCATTGAAAAGGATTGCATGAATAAATCTAGAAACTATCTATTTTTAACAAGAAATTGCACTGGCTGCTGCAGCATCACAGGAACAAACAGAAGAAGGTATGTATACAGATTGCAGTATGAACTGAATATGACTGCAGAATTCACGGTACAATAATTGTGGCATCAACAAAGCCGAACATGAAGGAACATGAGTATAAGTTATAACTACAGCCAAAATTACAATAACAGCAACATCAGACAAGAATTGCCAGCAGCAAAATCAAAGACATGCTACCGGTGCACTATATATACAGCAGGCGGGAGGGAAGGAGGAGAGAGATTGAGTGGTCATACCGTGAGCAAAGGCAAGCACCCGCCAACCCAGAAGTTTTTCATCTTTTCCTCCCTAGACTTGTACTGGAATTTCTGGACCTCATCCATCAGATGCTCTATGATATGACCAGCCCAATCAAGGTCCTGAACCTTTGACATATCTTCAAGGGGCCACAGGTAGTCAAGGTCTATTGTATTTCCAGTGGTGGGGGTGAGCACTGCTGCAAGTGCAATAAGAAGGAATGTCCTCATGAAGGACTCCTCGTCCTCGTTGTCCTTAAGCAAAGCAACAGCATGGGGGATGGTTGCCCTTAGTCCCTCATTTAAGTACAGAGATCGTAGCTCATTGTGTTTGTCTGTCTTCTCCCCATGCAGCACAATAGGTGTTCCCCCCGATGGCACACCCAAAACTTTCTGAACAAGGGACTTGGTGAAAACTATTGTCCTGTCAGCGTCAATTCTGAACTCGGAGAATGGAGGGTTAATTTTCCCCATGATCCACTCAGTGAGTGGTTCGTGGACAGAGAATTTCTCAATCTGATTGAAATGCCCAAATCCGTACTTTGCAACATATCCCTGTTGCTTGGGTGTTAGACCCCGCATAATCTCCCGAATCCGTGACGCGCTGAAACGGCTCCTCATGCCCACTTCAGCTTTTAGTACTTCATTCAGAGATCCAACTCCTCCCCTGTAACCAAGAGAAACAAGCAAATATAAGTTGCTTGTTACCGTAAACAATAAACACTCACCCTCACTAAAAATCATGGGAAGACTGTTATATAAAGCAGCACAGTGAGAACAAAAGCAGAGCAAACAACATACGTACAAGAACTAACTGCAACATGGCATCAAAATGTTGCACGAAAGATCAGTGAAACAAAACTATTCAGCAAAAAATGGAGAACATTGGATACCATACTGCGTCAACATAACAGATTACCAAGTGCAACACTGGATGCAGCTACACATACACATAGAAAAGCAACACAATGGGAGGCAGGTAAAACAAGGGAAGAGTTGGCTAGTGGTGACCTGATCGACCGGCGACTACCAAGATGCCTCGGAGGCAGGTAGCTGGAGCCCACGGCGGCGCCTGTTCCGCCGCCATCGAAGCCCCACTTCCGCTTCGCTTTGCGCTTTATCCTCGCCCCTCTACCGAAATACCTCCGGTCTCCGCGGTCATCAGCTGCTGCATCCCCAACCCACAACTAATTAAAAAAAAATCTTCACAACACAGCACAGGGTCCTCCATCCATCCAAAGCAGAGATCTAGCTAGGGCTGTTCGTATCATCACATCACAGGTCGCGTAAAGATCTTATCTTGCGTGTTTTCAGTAACTGGTTTAGTTTCAGGAATTGCGATGGATTCTAGAGGAAGATGCAGCAGCCGAGCTAGTAGTAACATTTCCAGTCGCCTGGAGCAGAAGACGAAACGAGAAGAAATACAGCGCGCCGCCCACCTGTCGGTTCTGGCTGAGGGAGATGGAGCGAGGCCAGCGCCGCCGCCGCCTGCAGCGAGCTCGCCGCCGCCGCCTCGTCCCCCATCAGGAGCTGCTGCCGCTCGCCCGGACCCGGAGGTCGCCGACGTCCTACCCTCTTGGACCGCATGCGCCGGGCGTCCCAGGCTGCGCCGCGCAGAGAGAGGCGAGCCCTTGCAGCGAGCGCGTCGCCGTGGCCGTATCTGGTAGCACGCACGCCGGCGATGGCGATTTGTTGCGAGGTTGGCCGCTGGCGGCGGGGCGATTGGGGAAGCGGATAACGGGAGCTGAGAAGGGGATCGAAATGTTGCAGTGGGAGGACGGAAGGTGTTGGTGTGTGTGTGTGTGTGTGTTTTATTTTATTTTTATTTTGCTTTATTTTCCTTTTCACGCAAAATCCGATTTTTTCCGAGGATAATACAAAATATTAAAATGCTCCACACAGATAAAAAATTGTACTACTTTCTAGTTTAAGCTCTACATTTCAAGACATTATGGTGGATCGACCGTGGATTTTTTTTTGTTTCGGTATCTCTGGAATATGAGTGTGTGACTTGTTTGAATTGATCATATTGATAATACATAGAAAAGGATTGTCATCTCTATCAAGATGATTCTAAATTTGTTAGATGACACAAAATAGCTAGAGAGGATCTAAAAAAGGACTGATTCATACTCACTACTCGCAACTAGAGTGAAAAAATAAAGTATTTATTAAATATAAATAAAAATAAATATTAGATAAATTATTTCTACAACGAAATTATGATGGTTTAGATTTTCCATGTGAAACAAGTGCCTCTATCATCCTCCTTTGACGTGAAACATCACCATCATTGTCTTCCTTCCTTCTACTATTCTTGGCCACCGCGCAGATTTTTGTCAGCACCGAGCTTTAGTCGCCTCCCTCATATTCCTATCGTCACAATAAAGTTGCTACCATCCAGCATCGACGGTGAAGTTGTTGTCTTTTTGACTCTGCACCTCAGCTTACCCCTCTGTTGGGGGTTCTCGATGAACGGCCCGCATGCTCCCACTCCTCTCTTCGCCAATCTTTGCTGCTATAACCTCGCCATCGGGTAGCACCCATCCTCGCGGTATAGAATCCATTGTTTATAATGGGCGCTTAAACGACATTTGTGACATACGAAACACATGTTTGAAGGGCTTTGTTCATCAGCACTGATAGGAAGGAACTTGGCAGTGGCAAGGCGCAATGTTGGCGGTCCTTAGGAGCCAATTGTCAGAATCAGGGGCCATAAGGGAACGCGGGAGAAGTTCTCTGATGGCTAACTGGTGCAAAAAACCTGTTAGCAAACTTCACACAAGCCCAAAGTGTCTAGCTTTGTTCTGAATGTGCCAGATTATTTCCAGAAATTCCGGTTCGCCAAAATTATGACCATCTCCTTTTATGGGACTGATACGTCCAAAACGTATCTACTTTCTCGAACACTTTTGCTATTGTTTCTCCTCTAATTTGTGTGTTTTGAATATAACTAACACGGACTGACGCTGTTTTCAGCAGAATTACTCTGGTGTCTCGTTTTTGTGCAGAAATTCAACTCCCAGTAAAAATTCGGGAAAAATCACCAAAAATCATATTTCACCAGAAGACCCACGGAGCCAGAAGACCGGAGGGAGAAGTGGCTCGAGGCACCGTCACAAGGTGGTGGCGCGGCCCAGCTCTGGCCGCGCCACCCCTATGTGAGGTGGCCCCAGGCTCCCTCTCGACCTCCCGTCTCGCGTACATATACCCCCTGACGACTTGAGATCGGGAGGACGGCGTTTTTCCCAGATAGACTTCCGCTGCGCCGCCGCCATCAGAAACCGCGATTCGGAACCAGAAACTCCGTTCTGGCACCCTGCCGGGATGGGGATTTGGAGGAGATCTTCATCTCCATCACCACCGACGCTCCTCCATCGACCATCCATGACTCCCCCATCCATGTGTGAGTAATTCCCCCGCTGTAGGTGAGGGGATGGTAGGGATTGGATGAGATTGTTCATGTAATTTGATATGAGTTTGATAGGGCATAGTGCCTAGTATCTTTATTTAGTGCCTATGACATTGTTGCAACTTGTTGTGCTTAATGCTTGTCACTTTGGGCCCGAGTGCCATGATTTCAGATCTGAACATGTTATTATTTCTATGATGATACTTGTTGTTTATGGTCTTACCTACAAGTTGTATACACATATTGTTGTCCGGAACCCGAGGCCCCAAAGTGACAGAAATTGGGATAACCGGAGGGGATGGCTATGATGTGAGGATCGCATGTGTTCACCGAGTGCTAATGCTTTGCTCCGGTACTTTATTAAAAGGAGTACCTTAATTACCAGTAGTTTCCCTTGAGGCTCTGCTGCAACAGGCTGGTAGGACAAAAGATGTCGTGCAAGTTTCTCCTTGTGAGCACGTACGACTATATACGGAACACATGCCTATGATTGTTTGTACTAGGATGCTTTATCATTATTTATCTACAATGCCCGTGTCTCATTGATTTCATGAATTATCTTATCCATGCAACGCCCGTTATCCATCCCTATGCCTACAGTATTTGTTCCTACTGTTTACAACCGTTACTTCTACTGTTGCTATTTTACTACTGCTGTTACTATTTCACTAGTATCACTGCTATAAAACTGTTGCTACTGATAAACCGCTGCGAGTAAGACTGTTTCCAGGTGCAGCTGAATTGACAACTCATCTGTTAAGGCTTACATATACTCTTTGGCTCCCCTTGTGTCGAATCAATAAATTTGGGTAATACTTCCCTCGAAGACTGTTGCGATCCCCTATACTTGTGGGTCATCAAGACTATTTTCTGGCGCCGTTGCCGGGGACCATAGCTTTATTTGTAAGTTCACTTGGTATTCATATTGTTCGCTGCAATCCTTTCATCATGGGTAAACCTCGTGATGGAAAAGTTCCTATATTGCCATCCACTACAAGAAGAGGTACGACTCTCAACACCTCTGTTGCTCTTGATTCGCCATCTGTTATGAGTAAGTTGCTTACACCACCACACCCACACGTTACTACTTATGCTGAGATTGAAAGTGCCACTGATAATTTAGATGATGCTTCTGCTGTGCTTGATGAGAGAGGTTCACTAGGTTCCTTTTTAGAGGCTACTATTGCTAGAGCTAAGTTGGGAAACACCACTGTTACACCTGTTAGTTCACCTGAGTCTAGGGAATGTTCTAGTGATGATTATGATGATGATGCTTATATTGAGCTTAATGATGACTTTATTGCAGAAGCACGTGCTGCTCGTGATGCAGGTAATGTTAAAGAACTTCTTGCTAGACGTTCTGTTAAATATAATTTGTCTCCTGATCCTAAGTTTGCTGCTTCTCCTATCAATATTAGAGACAAGGATTATGATTTCTCTTTGGATTTATCTTACATATCTATTGTTGAGAAAACTCCTTTTTGTGGTACTAAAGATGAGAGTGCTATGGAGCACATGAATGAGCTTTCTACTTTGAGTAATTTGTTTTCTGATGATATTAAGCTCCGCACTTATTTTGTTGCTAAGATTTTTCCTTTCTCGTTGAAAGATGCTGCTAAAACTTGGTTTAATAGCTTGTCTCCTGGATCCCTTACTAGTCCTATTGCTTTGGTTAATGCTTTCTTTCAGAAATATTTTCCCGCTAGTGCTCAACATGCTGCTGTGCAGAAAATCTTTGATTTTGAACAGGGAAAAGGAGAGAAATTGCCTGAATCTTGGACAAGGTTTTGTTCTTTAATTAGAGCTTTGCCTAAAGAACCATTGCCTAAAAATGAACTCCTTGACATATTTTATAATGGACTAACGGATGAATCTAAGTCATATTTGGATAGTTGTGCTGGTTGTGTTTTCAGGGAAAGAACTCCGGCTGAAGCAGAGGAGTTAATGGCTAAAATAAGCCGGAATCATGATGATTGGATTTTAGTTGAGCCAACACCAGCACCCACTCCTGCGCCATCTACAGAGCCTACACCGAAGAAGAGAGGGATGATTGAATTAAATGATGAAGTTATGAAGGAGGCTAAGAAAGCTCTTAAGGAGAAAGGTATTAAGGCCGAAGATGTGAAGAATTTACCTCCTATTGAAGAATTATGTAAGCCAATCCCTCGCTCATCTACTATTGAGGTACACTCTCTCCAACGCTTTGATGAAAGAGATATTCCTTACACTAAACCTCCTGATCAATGTTTAGATGAGTTTGACAATTTTATTGTTAAGCAAGAAAATTTTAATAGAATGGTGCATAATCATCTGTTGGAGAATTCTAGAGTTATTAACAAGATGCAGGATATTGTGGAGAGAACCGCCAATGATGTGAAGATACTTGCTAAACATTTTCAAATGATTCAAACACAAATTAATCAGCTTACCAAAGTGCAGCAAGACCTGCTAGTTAATGCTGCAAGAGAAAAGCAAGCATGTGAAATACGCACAAGAAGTGGTGCTGCTACTCAAGATCCATTATATCCTGAAGGACATCCTAAGAGGATTGAGCAAGACTCTCAACGCACTTCAAGTGATGATATTCCTCCCAAGAAGAAGAAGCATAAAACAACTGCAGAATCCTCTGATGCAGGTAAAGATCCTAACAGTGTTTCTATTTCTGATGCTGAAACAGAACCAGGAGATGATAAAGAAGAAGATAAAGAAGAAGTTGAAGAAGAACCGGAAAAGAGTGATAAAAATGCAAAGTACACCAAAGAAGACTTCATTGCCAACAAGCATGGTAAGGAGAGGGAACCTTGGGTACAGAAGCCAATGCCTTTTCCTAGTAAGAAACACAAGTCCAAGGAAGAAGAACACTACAACAGGTTTTGTGAATGGATGAGACCTTTATTCTTGCAAATTCCTTTGACTGATGCTATTAGAATGCCTCCTTATGCAAAGTATATGAAAGATATTGTCACTAACAAAAGGAAAATTCCTAGTGAGGAAATTTCCACTCTACTTGCTAACTATTCTTTTGATGGTAAAGTTCCAGAGAAGCTTGGAGATCCAGGTATACCGACTATTCCTTGCTCCATTAAAAATAACTATGTTAGAACTGCTTTATGTGATTTGGGAGCTGGAGTTAGTGTAATGCCTTTTTCTCTTTATAAGAGACTTGATTTAGAAAAATTGGTTTCAACTGATATATCCTTGCAGATGGCTGATAAGTCTACTACTATTCCTATTGGTATATGTGAGAATGTTCATGTTCAAGTTGCTAACAGCTGTTTAATATTAACTGATTTTGTGGTGTTGGAAATGCCTGAAGATGACAATATGTCTATTATTCTTGGGAGACCTTTTCTAAACACTGCAGGTGCTGTTATTAATTGCAATCAAGGAAAAGTCACTTTTAATGTTAATGACAAAGAATATACAGTTTATTTTCCCAAGAAGATTGATAGGAGGAATGCTCTAAATTCAATCAAGCATGTTGAGACCATCAAAGTTGGTCAAATTATTTGTTCAGAGCAAAAGCCCAAGGAAGAATATCAAATTTTTATGGTTGGGGCTATACCTATCAAAGTTGAGGTAACATAAGCATTAAGTGAAGTGCAAAGTTTTGCCTCATATAAAGTTAGTTTGGTAACAAGACTTGATCAACCTTGTTAGCAAAGTGAATTTGTATGAACGAAACTTCGTTTTCACCGTATCCACTCCACCTCACTTGTATTTACTTTCATCAAATTTTATTCCTTCAGTTTAGTTGCATGATTAAGAGTATCTCAAAGTTGCTCATGCTTAGTTTTGATTTGCTTGAAATCTTTTCATCCTCGTTTTTCCTGAGTTTTATCGATATGCCAATTTTTGAAAAATCCTCGAAAATAAAGTTTCTCGAAAAATTCCAGGAAATTCTTTATAAATTTTTATGTCAAAAATGGGGCAGAGAGACACCTGGGAGGCACCAGGTGGGGCAGCCACGCCACCTCACACACAGGTGGCGCGGCCCAGCCCTGGCCGCGCCACCCATGTGTGAGGGGGCCCCACCAGGCCACTCACTCATCTCTTCTTTCCCTGCTCTTTCTCTCTCCCGAAAAACACCGCCCCATTTTCTCAAGCTCGAGTTCTTGCTGTTCCTTGCCCAGATTTTCGATCTCCTTGTTCAGCCCAGCATTTCTGCTGAAACTTGGATCATTTCTTCTCCGGTATGTGACTCCTCCACTTGTCCAAGTAGATTTTCTTTTGGTAAAGTATTTCTTGAGTATTTTAGCATTGTAGGTGACAGTATAAATGAGTATGCATGCTTGTTCTATTGTTTAGAAAGATTATTTTGATGCATTATAGCTCTCTAGTGACCCTCTATAGTAGTTCCTACATTTGCTTGCCCTCCAACACTATGAATTTCCCATACGAGCAGCCTTATTATGATTATGCGCCATCAGCTTCATCTTCACGGGAACCAGGGTACGATTATGCCTATGATGATCCACCGGCTTCGAGCAGCTACCAGAGCCGGGATTGATCTCCACTTAGGCCAAAAGCCTAAGCTTGGGGGGAGGTACGCCGACGATTCACTCATCTACATATCATATTTTGTCGGACCTTTGTATATTCATGTTTCGTTTTCTTTACTGTTCTCGTTCTTGTTTTCATTGCTTCCAAAACACAAAAAGACCAAAAATATTTCCGTTGTTTCTCTCTATTTGGTTCTTTAGTTTTCTACCTTTGGGTTGCTTTACTTGCTATTTTCGGTTTGCTATTTCCCTCCGCTTTTGCTTCGAAAATCGAAAACCCCAAAAATATTTGTTGCTCTTCTTCGGTTTTGTAAAGTTTGTTGCAGAGTTCAGTCTCCCGTTACTCCATTGGAGCTTGGTATTCACTTTATACTATTCAAGCCACACAAGTGAAGAGCAATAATGACGACATATGACAATCCGAGATGTGGTAAGAGGCTGGTATGAACTCTATTTGTTTTCATTTTTGTACATATACTTATCTGTGTGGACATGCTTAGTCGGTTCATGTAAGGTATATGTCATCTAATGGATGCTTTGTAGTTTTTGCTCTCATATGATTAGTTTCAATCTACTATTAGCCTGTAGCATGTCATGTAGATGCTTGCATGCATTGTTTTATTCATAGTATGGTATGATATTGTGGTATCCACCTCTGAAAGCTTCATTTGAATCGACTTGGCACATGCTCAAGCATGCATATGACTGAATAAAAAGTCAATTAAGCCTCGATGATCTAAATTGCCTCAGAGTTCTTGTATCATTTTTATGCCTATATTAATTTTGTTTTGTCGCAAGCATGATTATGATAGTTATTGCTCTCTCGATTGTCGCTTCCCATTCTTTTGCTAGCCTTCACTTGTACCGAGTATGAGCTCTACTCGTGCATCCAATTACCAAAAACCAAGTCTTCCAAAGAGTCCACTATAAATTCCTATGCATGGTATTTGTGAGCCATTCCAAGTAAATTTTCATGTGCTACCTTTCAAAACTTTCAACTACTTCTCATTTTGTGCCACTGTTTTTAGCTCATGGGGACGTAGTGGTCGGAATTGCTATCTTCCATATTAAATTAAGTACCCTTCGACTAGGCAGCTTCATCTGCTCGTCATTAATTTTGCAAGGGAGCTGGTCAGACCATTATAATCTTAATTCTAAAAGAAAGAAAAAAGGCACTCCTCCAAAGGATTGTGAAAGTTGGTGGGCACCCGATGGAATCGGTTAGCCATGGTTTGAGAAAGGAAAAAGGTGGGGAGGAGTGCCAAAGCTTTATAAAAGAGCACCAATGTGCCAATTTTCAAAGAACTCGGAACCGTTCTCACTTGTTTATTATGGAAGATAGTAAGTCCCCATTGCTAGTCGTTGACATAGAACAACCACCTCTCAAAAGAAATTTTTATCTCTGTTTTACAAATGAAAAGCTCTAGCACATGTTAAATCACTGCCTCCCTCTACGAAGGGCCATTCGTTTACTTTTATGTTGAGTCACCATCTTCTAACTTTAAGCACTTCTTGAGAGCATAGTTGTTATTCTTAGTGTAATGTGCTTGTCCCAGAACACGGTTAATTGTGGTATAACTTTGATGCTTGTATCTTTGATATTTCTACTTCTAGTCTTCCCTTGGACTTCAGAGGTGCCTCAGCATTTATGTTTTGCTCTACAAATAAAGGCAAGTGGGATACCATTCTCTCATATCATTTATGCATATTACAATCTTGTAGCTTCTCATGCACATGTTGCTTGTTATTAGTGCATTGGCACTCTTTCATAGCTTGCTTGACTATGAGGTGACATTAGTTGCATATTTCTTATTATGAATCGCCTGAGTATTTGATCACATAGTTAGTATATATACATCATATGAGCAAATGTGTTCGTGAAAGTTTCTTTTATCGCTCTCAGTTGTTAACTGAATTGCTTGAGGACAAGCAAATAGCAAAGCTTGGGGGGAGTTGATACGTCCAAAACGTATCTACTTTCTCGAACACTTTTGCTATTGTTTCTCCTCTAATTTGTGTGTTTTGAATACAACTAACACGGACTGACGCTGTTTTCAGCAGAATTACTCTGGTGTCTCGTTTTTGTGCAGAAATTCAACTCCCAGTAAAAATTCGGGAAAAATCACCAAAAATCATATTTCACCAGAAGACCCACGGAGCCAGAAGACCGGAGGGAGAAGTGGCTCGAGGCACCGTCACAAGGTGGTGGCGCGGCCCAGCTCTGGCCGCGCCACCCCTATGTGAGGTGGCCCCAGGCTCCCTCTCGACCTCCCGTCTCGCGTACATATACCCCCTGACGACTTGAGATCGGGAGGACGGCGTTTTTCCCAGATAGACTTCCGCTGCGCCGCCGCCATCAGAAACCGCGATTCAGAACCAGAAACTCCGTTCTGGCACCCTGCCGGGACGGGGATTCGGAGGAGATCTTCATCTCCATCACCACCGACGCTCCTCCATCGACCATCCATGACTCCCCCATCCATGTGTGAGTAATTCCCCCGCTGTAGGTGAGGGGATGGTAGGGATTGGATGAGATTGTTCATGTAATTTGATATGAGTTTGATAGGGCATAGTGCCTAGTATCTTTATTTAGTGCCTATGACATTGTTGCAACTTGTTGTGCTTAATGCTTGTCACTTTGGGCCCGAGTGCCATGATTTCAGATCTGAACATGTTATTATTTCTATGATGATACTTGTTGTTTATGGTCTTACCTACAAGTTGTATACACATATTGTTGTCCGGAACCCGAGGCCCCAAAGTGACAGAAATTGGGATAACCGGAGGGGATGGCTATGATGTGAGGATCACATGTGTTCACCGAGTGCTAATGCTTTGCTCCGGTACTTTATTAAAAGGAGTACCTTAATTACCAGTAGTTTCCCTTGAGGCCCTGCTGCAACAGGCTGGTAGGACAAAAGATATCGTGCAAGTTTCTCCTTGTGAGCACGTACGACTATATACGGAACACATGCCTATGATTGTTTGTACTAGGATGCTTTATCATTATTTATCTGCAATGCCCGTGTCTCATTGATTTCATGAATTATCTTATCCATGCAACGCCCGTTATCCATCCCTATGCCTACAGTATTTGTTCCCAGTGTTTACAACCGTTACTTCTACTGTTGCTATTTTACTACTGCTGTTACTGTTTCACTACTATCACTGCTATAAAACTGTTGCTACTGATAAACCGCTGCGAGTAAGACTGTTTCCAGGTGCAGCTGAATTGACAACTCATCTGTTAAGGCTTACATATATTCTTTGGCTCCCCTTGTGTCGAATCAATAAATTTGGGTAATACTTCCCTCGAAGACTGTTGCGATCCCCTATACTTGTGGGTCATCAGGGACCACCAACATCTTCTTAGGTGTCAACGTTAGAGTCTACCTCTGCTTTGGGGCAATGAGCTACTGGTGCCCCAGGACCTACTAGCAGTGGAGCCCCCCAGCTCCACTACTTCTCACTAGATAGCTGCTCCAGCTCTCTTTTCCCCTCCTCTCCCACCGCTCTCGCTCTCTCCACTTTCTTGCTTCAGAGGGAGATCCGAGCCGCCCCCGACTCCTCTCCGGCAGCGCTGTGATGTCTACGCACGCGTCTGTTCTTGTAGATAGTGTTGGGCCTCCAAGTGCAGAGGTTTGTAGAACAGCAGCAAGTTTCCCTTAAGTGGATCACCCAAGGTTTATCGAACTCAGGGAGGAAGAGGTCAAAGCTATCCCTCTCAAGCAACCCTGCAATTACGATACAGAAAGTCTCTTGTGTAACCAACACACCCAATACACTTGTCAGATGTATAGGTGCACTAGTTCGGCGAAGAGATAGTGAAATACAAGTGGTATAGATGATTATAAGTAGTAAATGCAATCTGGAATAAAAATGGCAGCAAGCGAACAAGTAACAAAACAGCAAGTAAACGTTGTGCAAAGCTTGGAAACAAGGCCTAGGGATCATACTTTCACTAGTGGACACACTCCCAACAAATATAACATAATTGAACCAATAGATAACTTCTCTTCACTATGGTACTCTGAATTACTCTCCTATTGAATAACACTAATCATTGCGTAGGGCTACGAAGCACTCCTCAAAGTTCATCAAGTACTTGACAAACACCACTTATAGAGATATCCAAATCAAATCACAACTCAAGATAGATATTATTGCAACTTAGACCAAGTACTAACACGGTGCACACACTGTCAACATTACACCATGAAAGGAGGAATAGATCACTTCAATACTATCATAATGATAATTATTCTCATAATCCATAAGAGATCACAATCGTAGCCTAGACCAAGTACCACCATGATGCACGCACTATCACCGTTACACCATGGCAGGAGGAATAGATTACTTTAATAACACACTAGAGTACACATAATGAAGAAGAGTAACATCTACTTATTCAACATGATACAAAGCTCACGATCACATAAAGAGCACATCATGGGAGAGAGAGGTGAACCACATAGCTACCGGTAGAGCCCTCAGCCCCGAGGGAGAACTACTCCCTCCTCATCATAGGAGATAGCAAGGTTGATGGAGATGGCGGTGAGGTCGATGGAGACGGCGGAGACGACGATGGAGACCGATGGAGATGGCTCCGGGGGCACTTCCCCATCCCGGCAGGGTGCCGGAACAGAGACTTCTATCCCCTGAAATTTGTCTTCGACGGCGGCGGCGCTGCGGAACTGTTCTGAAAATTTCGCCGACTCCTTCAGGGTTTTCCGTCTCAAGGCTTTATATAGGCAAAGGGGCGTCGTCAGGAGGCAGCCAGGGGCTCCTCACACCTAGGGGGCATGGCCAGGGGCTGGGCCGCGCCGCCCTGGTGTGTGGGGCCCTCGTGGCCCCACTCCGCCTCCTCTTCGGTTCTCTGGAAGCTTCCGGGAAAATAAGACTTCAGGAACTTGTTTCGTCCAATTTCGAGAATATTTCCTGTGTAGCTTTTCTGAAACACAAAAACAGCAGAAAACTGGGAACTGGCACTGTGGCATCTTGTCAATAGGTTAGTTCTGGAAATCGAATAAAAACGCCACGAAGTGTAACGAAACACAAGGCAAATGGTGTAAAAATAAGCATGGAACATCAAAAATTATAGATACGTTTGAGACGTATCAGCATCCCCAAGCTTAACTCCTGCTCGTCCTCGAGTAGGTAAGTGATAACAAAAGAAATAATTTTTGAGGTGACATGCACCATCACAATCTTGATCATATAGGTAAAGCATTGAGTGCTGAGATCAAAGAACTTAAAATATGGACATGAAAGACATAATCTTGATAATAGAAACTTAGCAACCATGTTATAACATGAAAATGAACACAAACAAAAGATCATGAAAATGAAACAATGAAAGTCAAACGTGCGTTCAAATCATAAGGAAAAACATACAAATGGTTTTCAGCTTGTCCTTCATGGAGAGCAAAACATAAATGCATAGGACACCTTCAAGTTTAAGAGGGCGACTAGATACAAGTAATTTAAGAACAAGTGAAACTAACAATATGAATCAATCAATGAAAACTTTGGGACAATGCACATTATACTCAGAATGACAACTATGCTCTCTTAATGGTGCATAAAGATAGAAGGTGGTGACTCAACATAAAAGTAAAAGAAAGGCCCTTCGCAGAGGGAAGCAGTGATTAAACATGTGTTAGAGCTTTTCATTTGTAAAACAGAGAGATAAAAAATAGGTTTTGAGAGGTGGTTGTCTTTGTCAACGACTGGCAATGGGGTTCTTACTATCTTCCATACAAAAATGAAGCAAGTTTTTGAGAGAGAGAGATTGGCACTTTTATGCTCTTTTATAAAGCTTGGCACTCCTCCCCACCTTTTTTCCTTTCACAAACCATGGCTAACCGATTCCATCGGGTGCCCACCAACATTCACATTCCATGGAGGAGTGCCTTTTTTCTTTTATTTTTTCTTTTTTTTCTTTTTGGAATAAGCAATATGGAAGATAGCAAATCTGACCACTACATCCCCATGAGCTGAAAACAGTGTCACAAAACGAGAAGTAGTTGAAAGTTTTGAATGGTAGCACATGAAAATTTACTTTGGAATGGCTTACAAATACCATGCATAGGAGTTTATAGTGGACACAATGGCAAACTTGGTTTTTAGGAGTTGGATGCACGAGTAGAGCTCATACTCAGTACAAGGCGAGGGCTAGCAAAAGACTGGGAGCGACCAACTAAGAGAGCAATAACGGCCATAATCATGCAAAGCGACAAAGCGACATTAAAAGAAGCATAAGATGGCATCAAAAGTCAAAAACTAAATGATCATAAAGGCTATTGGCGACTTTGTAAGAGTCTAACATGTGTGAGCATGCGCCAAGTCAACCCAAATAAAGCATCAAGGAGAAAACCAAAATAATGCTTCCAAATGATAAAAACAACGCATGATTCTTTCAAAGGCTCATTAAGCAATCTCAGTTATTTGAGACAAGTCATGCTACAGCAAAACCACTGAGCATACTATAAAAAGACATCAAGCACGACATGCAAAAGCCTAGGCCGCAGTCTACACAAGCTCCTTCTTGTACCACTTTTTTGCATAAAGCTTTTTCTCTTTTCCAACACCATTCGAACCTTTTCAAAACCACTCTTTTGAGGAAAACCAACATAGACCAGAGGTCAAAATACACCTTGATGCAAAGATAAAACAAGATCTGAACAAAAATCAAGGCGAAAAACAAAGCTAAACGCAGTAGCAGAGAAAGAGAACACTCGTTGAACGATAAGAGTGAAAACTAGAGTGTTATTGGCAAATGAAAAGCGAGTTCATCTCCTCCAAAAGATACATGATGTGCTCTAACCATTTATTGCAGCAAACAAAACAAAATAAAACTAAAAACTAAAACAACTGACGCTCCAAGAAAAACGCATAGTGCATGAAGCAATAAAAATATAGTGTTTTGAAAGGTGACCTGATTTTTGCCGATGAAGAAGGGGTGCCTCGGGGGCATCCCCAAGCTTTGATTCTTGTACTTTTGGATATTTCTTAGGGTGATGCATGGGCATCCCCAAGCTTGAGCTTTTGTCCATTCTTCATCTCATCTCATCATTCTCCAATCCCTACACTTGAAAACTTCCTTCATACAAAACTAAATACAATTCTATTAGCAACATTAGTGTAAGCATAACATAGAATCAACCCTTTTTGCTTCAGGTTTCAACCTAAAACCACCACATATTAAGCATATACTACTGTATCAACTTTCCCAAAAGTTCCGTGATCAAAAGAACTAAAAAAGAAAGTGATAAAGCGGCAAACACAAATATTGGCAGAAATCTGTCAAAACAGAACAGCTGTCAAAGGTCGAATTTTTAGAGGGTTTTGTGTTGCTCAAATCAAAAAGTATTCGACTAATTAAAGTTAGGATATAACCTGGGGCATATGCACAAGAAATCGCAGGTCCAAAAGATATACAGAGAATTTTCACGAATTTTTACGGTGTAGCACCAAAAACTGTTTCAGGATAGCAACATCTCCAAATCTTATCTCACTCAAATTAGAGGCTTCTCTTGGCACAACAACGAAGTAAAAAGGATAAGGAGTGGTTATTACAGTAGTAATAACTTCCAATACTCAAATAAAAGAAAAAGTACTGAAAATAAACAATGGGTTATCTCCCAAGAGTGCTTTTCTTTAACGCCTTTGAGCTAGGCGCAGTAATTTGCAAAGATGCTCATGTAGGCGCCATATAAGAGCTTGAGGCAAAGGTGCTATATAAAAACTTAAAGCAAAAGAGAGCATCAAAAAGCAAGTATGGAACACATTTAAATCTAAACCACTTCCTATGAAAAATAGTCTTGTAAAGAGACAAGTCATGAAAGCGCAAAGCAAAAAGCATAGGAAGGCAAAACAAGTACCACTTCAAGAATTGCAACATCAAGAGGGGAAACTCAATATTGTTGAGATCCATCAAACCATGTTTCCCTCTCTCATTATAACTTTCAGTAGCATCATGAATAGAATTAACAATATAACTATCACATAAAGCATCTCTATCATGAGCCACATGCATAAAAGAATTAATACTCCCCACATGAACAATCATAGTAGGAGCAGATTCAACAGAATAATTATTCTCATCACCATAATCATCAAAAACAGGAGGCATATTGTAATCATAACTATTTTTCTCCTCAAAAGTAGGTGAACTGAAAATATTATACTCATCATCATAACCATCATAAACTAGAGGTTTAGTATCATCACAAGCTAGAGAGCAACTATTTCGCAAAGCATATTCTTCAAACATATCATCATAAGAAGGAACATCACATAGGGGAGATAAAATATCATCAGAGCAAACTTTCTCCACTAAAGCTGGGGAACTAAAAATATCATGCTTAACAAAATCAACTTCCCCAAGCTTAGACTTTTCTATAGCATTAGCAATAATGGTGTTCAAAGCATTCATACTAACAACACTATTAGCATGCAAATTAAGCTCCAAAGGTTTTTCAATTTTCTCTTCAAACACTTCATATCTAAACTCAGGAAAAAGACTACAGAACTCTTTATTTTCCATTAAGCCTAACTAGTGAAAATAAAAACAAGAAACAAAAAGATGTAATTGCAGAATCTAAAGGAAATAACTCTGAGCACTCACACAGGAGGATGCGAGTACCTTTTACCTTACATCCCCGGCAACGGCGCCAGAAAAGAGCTTGATGTCTACGCACACGTCTGTTCTTGTAGACAGTGTTGGGCCTCCAAGTGCAGAGGTTTGTAGAACAGCAGCAAGTTTCCCTTAAGTGGATCACCCAAGGTTTATCGAACTCAGGGAGGAAGAGGTCAAAGCTATCCCTCTCAAGCAACCCTGCAATTACGATACAGAAAGTCTCTTGTGTCCCCAACACACCCAATACACTTGTCAGATGTATAGGTGCACTAGTTCGGCGAAGAGATAGTGAAATACAAGTGTTATAGATGATTATAAGTAGTAAATGCAATCTGGAATAAAAATAGCAGCAAGCGAACAAGTAACAAAACAGCAAGTAAAATGTGTGCAAAGCTTGGAAACAAGGCCTAGGGATCATACTTTCACTAGTGGACACACTCCCAACAAATATAACATAATTGAACCAATAGATAACTTTTCTTCACTATGGTACTCTGAATTACTCTCCTATTGAATAACACAAATCATTGCGTAGGACTACGAAGCACTCCTCAAAGTTCATCAAGTACTTGACAAACACCACTCATAGAGATATCCAAATCAAATCACAACTCAAGATAGATATTATTGCAACTTAGACCAAGTACTAACATGGTGCACACACTGTCAACATTACACCATGAAAGGAGGAATAGATCACTTCAATACTATCATAATGATAATTATTCTCATAATACATAAGAGATCACAATCGTAGCTTAGACCAAGTACCACCATGATGCACACACTGTCACTGTTACACCATGGCAGGAGGAATAGATTACTTTAATAACACACTAGAGTACACATAATGAAGAAGAGTAACATCTACTTATTCAACATGATACAAAGCTCACGATCATATAAAGATCACATCATGGGAGAGAGAGGTGAACCACATAGCTACCGGTAGAGCTCTCAGCCCCGAGGGAGAACTACTCTCTCCTCATCATAGGAGACAACAAGGTTGATGGAGATGGCGGTGAGGTCGATGGAGACGGCGGAGACGGCGATGGAGACTGATGGAGATGGCTCCGGGGGCACTTCTCCATCCTGGCAGGGTGCCGGAACAGAGACTTCTATCCCCCAAAATTTGTCTTCGACGGCGGCGGCGCTGCGGAACTGTTCTGGAAATTTCGCCGACTCCTTCAGGGTTTTCCGTCCCGAGGCTTTATATAGGCGAAGGGGCATCGTCAGGAGGCAGCCAGGGGCTCCTGACACTTAGGGGTCGCAGCCAGGGGCTGGTCCACGCCGCCCTGGTGTGTGGGGCCCTCGTGGCCCCACTCCGCCTCCTCTTCGGTTCTCTGGAAGCTTCTGGGAAAAATAAGACTTCAGGAACTTGTTTCGTCCAATTCCAAGAATATTTCCTGTGTAGCTTTTCTGAAACACAAAAACAGCAGAAAACAGGGAACTGGCACCGTGGCATCTTGTCAATAGGTTAGTTTCGGAAATCGCATAAAAACGCCTCGAAGTGTAACGAAACACAAGGCAAATGGTGTAAAAACAAGCATGGAGCATCAAAAATTATAGATACGTTTGAGACGTATCACGCTGTTGGCCGGAGATGGAGGAGGGGGCGCCGGTGTAGATAGGGTAGGTAGGTTGGGCTCTCTGCCAGTTAGTTCGGCTGGGCGGCAGATCTCGGTGCCCAGATCTGGCCGACTTTAGGGTTCCTCCTCTCCTTGCTGTTGCTATGGTGGTCGGAGCCGGCGGTGGAGGGAGAAACCACCGTCCTCCCAAATAATGTTGTGGCTGCTGGTTCCTTCTTGGTGCTCGGGAGTGGCGTTCATCCATTCTTGCTGGTTAGCCATGGTGGCGAGGAGGAAGATCGGTGCGGCACCATTAACTCTGTGACTCCGCTGCTTCTGGCCGGCCATGGCGGCTAGGAGAGGCGGCGGTGTTCCTCGGTGGCCTCTACATCTGGAAGCGCCTTTTACCCTCCGATGGTGAGGGTGGTTCGAGTGGAGAAGTGGAGTAGTGGAGGCGATCGGTCTCAGCCTCCTTTCCTCTTCCAAGGTGTCGAGGTGACGGCATGGCAGGGGTAGAAGGTCCTTGGCCTGGGTCTCCTCCACCTGCTCCGGGGTCGACGAAGAGCGGGCCCATCCTCGCCCTTCTCAAGATGCTATCTCTGGAAGATCCAAGCTTCGCGCGAGATAAAGCTATCAGCGGCCATCTAGGCAGCTTTGTGCTCGGCAGTTGCCGAGCCTCTTCTTCCTAGGGACCAAGATTGCACAAGATCGCAGCAAGGAGTCCAAGAGAAAGATGTACCGCTCCTGCCACAACGTCGGACCAAGTGGCACTACTAGAAAAATGATTTTTAACGATGGGATATGTGGTTGTTAAAAGTTAGATTTTGGTCATTAAAAGTTATTAACGACCACATTTTGGTGGTCGTTAGTTGTTGTTATAGGCTCCGTCATTAAAAATATTAACGACCAAATACTTCCTATTGTCGTTATTTTTATAACGATGACACTATGTGCGATGGTTGTTATTTTGGAACCAGTAATGACCAGCTTTATGGTATCAACAACCACTTTTTCCATCGCTAAAAGTATTTTTATGTGGCATTGAAGACCATATTGTGCTATTTACTACCACATTTTCTGTAAGAAATACCAAATGAAATATTATTGGCATTCGTTTATCCTAGAAAAAAGATATTCACATAACAAGATCAATATATTTATATGAGCCAAAAATATATTTTATTAGTCATAGTCTCCATACACTTTTACATACCCATCCACGTGGACACCTACTCTAAACAAAATGTACTCTATGCCCATACAAAATACCCTCGCCAAGAATCTTTGCCCAATGCCATTTTGTCCAAGCGTCCTTGTGAATCCTGCATTATACACCACAAATTTTAGATATCACTCATGTAACTTCAGCCAATGATGTACCAAAATACATTAAATAAATTAACTATTAAACAGTTTGGCCTTTTACCTAGCTATATCCATTGTACATATCATTAATACTTGTTTGGGAAGCAATACATTGGAGAAGATCCATGTTTCGTCCATCACACCCTACACCCTACGACGCTGCGAATGCAAAATATTTTCATCAAGACACAAACAACTATAGTACATAGAACTCTGGATCTAAATACCTTTGTGCCCTGATTAATCATTTTTAAGCTCATGTACTTCAGTAACAGTTCTCTTCATCTGCAGAAAGATACAACAATGCTGTACAATTCCGCTATAGATTATAACACGAATGAACAATATACATGCGCTTGCGTATATGATAATTTAAAGAATGGGACAAGCCTCCATTGGCCATGATGCGGATATTCTTTCTCTCAAAAAAATTCAGAGTATTAATCTAGCCTGAAAAGAAGCTGATTGAAAACATGAGTATTAGAGATACGGAATTATTGATCCAATGGAATGATCATGCATGCTATTGAATTTACAGACCTCGCTATAAACTTGTGTACATTCATTAGCTGCATAATCGAGTTCAAATCCAGGAGGGGGCAGATTGGAATTACATACCGTGCCAAAGTGAGGCAGACACTAGTGCACCACTGATGCAGCACCCGTCGGACCAGCCATCCCAGCTGCGCCGCCGCAGAATAAGGACTGTGTCGCCGAACGCCATCAGCACAGGCTGAGGTGGTATTGCCGTATGCCATGCCGATGAGCGGGCGTATAGCAGACTTGGTCGATCTCATGCCAGATCAAATAGGCCGAGGGAAATCTGATCACAACCGGAGGGCTAGAACCTGCAGAGAAAGGCGACGAGGAGGCCAGGAGGGGGAACTGTGGTGGCTAGCGCTGGGATATAAGAAGCGTTGGCGCAGCGGTGGCGGCGAGAGGTCATGCTACGGATTAAACCAATTTTAGGGTTTGTTGTGTTTTTCAGTAATGCGTGGATCTTATATAACGACCACCAAACCTGATCTTTTAACAACAACCAGTCGCGTGGTCGTCCTTTTACCAGGGCGGGGCTTATTTTGGACTCGGGGTCACGCGCGGTATTAACTAGGTGACACCCCGCGCGTTGCCGCGGAAATATGAGATAAATCTATGATATGCAACAGATGGTACCACCAATAATACAAATAAAGTGATGGTTACTCCGTATTCATATCACAAATTTGTAGTATGACTTTCACAGTAAGTTATACTTTGAACATGGAAAAAAAAGGAATATTCGGTTGTACAAAAAATGGTTACTCCTTGTTCATTATAAAAAAAGGCATAAATGAGCATATCTTGCTTGTGAAAGTCAATATGTTTATCTCTAATAGCCATCCTTCTTGCAAATCCTTCAAACCTTTTAAAAAAAATGGGGAGCATATATGTAGCCCGGTTCGTTACACAATATTCCCTTGCAAAAAAAGTAGTTACACAATATTTATCTTGGAATGAAGAAATGAAGTAACGGACTTGCTATAATCCTATGGATTAGTGCACATAAGATAGTGGAGATGAATTCTGTAATTTTAAGAAATAAAAGAATAGAAGATGAGCAAAAAGAAGCAGCTTCCTGATGCGCTGCTGGCCGCAGCTCACTGCATCGAGGAGCCGAGGAGGTGGGTAGGAGATGTGATGTCTGGGTTATGGTTGAACGTTGGTCCAATGTAACATGACGGATTGACGGCTCTAGAAAATCGATTCTAGATAGAATACTACTTGGATTGGCGCCTGCATGAAGTGTCAACTGCAACGGCCAAGTAAAACTGAACATCAGCATAATCAGTACTAGTTGAATGCCCGTGCATTGCCACGGGTTAATTTTTTATTTATAAATTATTAATATAAAGAAATGTGAGCATTTACATGGAAAAGAAAATAAGACCCATAGTATTGTAAATCAATAAAAATTTCACTTTTCTTAAAGTGCATTTCAATAAATACTATACCAGATACCAAATATCATCATAGATGTGATGGCAAATTTTTTGTCTTGAGCTTTATTTTTTGGAGAATAATACAAAAATATAGAGAGACTAATTTATAGTGTGTCAACTGTCAAAAGTAATGTGGTAATTTGCTGTGTGCATATGATATTCGACCACATCAGTACAAAAAAAACTATTTCTTCTTATTTTTTTTTCACAATGTGATGATCACCATGCGCCCCTACGGTTCCTATTTCTCCTTTGTTTATTGTCATCCCACCCCATGTTGTGTGTACAGTCAAATGTGTATTATCTTGAGTATAAAGTAAACCTCCAATATGAATTATGAAGGCAAACATGCGATAATGACAGCATTTGCAACTTTATATTCTCACATAAACAGTTTGGGACTTGTGAGGATGCGATAAGTCCTCCAGAGCATAACCCATATGAAATCAGCAGATTTTTTCTTCAAGAAATAAATGAATAGGGACATAAGTTCTGGCAGTATCATACATAGCTAATTAGTTCTCTTTTTAAATACCAATTAAGCAAAGACAATGTCTCTCATCCACATCAAAACTTAGAAATGCTTATTATGCATGCACCACTTTTGCGCGAAATGACACGTAATACCATTTTTGAGGCTGGGTGTGACGGAAAACACTACTTTGGTGCTTAAACTGATTTCTGATAGTTTGGGCCCACCTATCGGTCTACATGGCAGTGATAAACAGAGAATAGTCTGAATCACAAAATTTAGGGATTAATAACGAATTTCCATTGAAGTCAAGGGAATATTTGCAAAATCGGTGAAGAGATAAGATTGCCATCTTCCTGCTCCTTGCCACCGCCGACGGCAAGCGCATGGCCCTCGAGGACGAGATGAACCACGGCGGCGACCTCCTCTTGGGGATTCATGGGTGCGTCCTCCACATCGGCCGCCTCCCCCACCTCCCGCGCGTCGCCGGCGTGCCCTCGTGCCGCCTTCCCCCACCTCCTGCGCAATGCCGCCCACCTTCCCCCAAATCATGCACAACGCCGGCGGGGTCATGGTGAGGTTCGCCGACGAAGCAGCTGGCGGCGACGAGGTAGGGCTCGAGGTCCAGGTCTCGGCCGCCCAAGCCTCCCTGTGTTGGCCGCCCAAGCCTCCCTATGTTGGTCGCCCAAGCTTCCCTATGTTGGCCGCCTGCGCCTCCACAGGACACGCTACGCAGAGGTAGGTGACCTCCATGGGCGTCGTTGGTGTTTCCCTGACGGACCAGAACTCCTCGTCGCCCGTGCTCACCAGCTGCGTCAGTCCGCCTGCTGCACCAAACCCTAGCTGCTGCCATAGCGCACCAAGTTTGGAGCCAATCCAAGGATGTTTAAGCCTCCAACCACCAGCTTAAAGATAGACTGGTCAGATCTTAGAAAACTGGACAGATTCACCTCTTATTCTTCTTCCCCTCCTCTCACTTGGTTGTGGTGTTCTTATATGCTCTCTCACCCTCTCAGAGCAGCAACAACCACGTTCTTGGCTTGCTCTTGCTTCTCTTACTCACGCAGCCACCAAGGGTGGCTACAGTTTTCTTCTTATACCTCCTCAAGGAGGCACCTCAGCCGTTGGATACGAACCTCGATCAACGGTTGATACATGTTAGACTTGTTGAGCTGATGTTGGGCTGCCAACACACCTCCATATGGAGGGACATGGCCCAACACCTCTTTGTTCTTCCTCTTGCCTTTCTTACTGGGAGCATCACCAAAATCATATTCGAATTTAATGCAACAACTATTATTAATCACCTAGATTTTGCCCATTGGTTATGTCCTGAAATGGAGTGCGCTCGAAGGATGACATGAATTTTTTGCTTCCTGACATATGATAGTGGCAACAAAGGCATCAATATAGAGATGATATAAACAACAATGATTATCATAAGAAAAATATAATGGATTTATTTTGCAATTATATGCACATATCCACGCCAGATAGTCTACTTTATCTTACACAAAAAACTTTGTCAACGCCATATAAAACCTATATTTCTCAATGCAAATCCTTTTATTTGCGAATTAAGCAGGACTACAACTAATCCTCGCAAAGACCAACCAACTCATCTAAAATAAGACCAACTGAATTTTTTATTTTTTACAATAGTCTGCACATGTACCTATAATGTAATGTTATTCAAAATCCATTATATATACCAGAAATGATGACCAAGTACTCTGGTAGGATACTGTAAAACAACTGTACAAAAATGGTGCCATTTGTTTTGTAAGGACTTGGCAATGCTTAAGATATTATGAGTAAAATAGTTTATCTTACAGCAATATTGAATTAGCAGAACCACACACACTCCTGTTTCCTAGTAGCTAATGTATATTTGATAATGCTTTAAAACATGAAGCATTACAGGCAAGGAAAGTTACTGGGGCGACTTTCACAAAGGTAAACTGAAGGAACAAGAGCTTGAAGCATTTTTGCTCGATTTCGTCGGCACCGCTCGATTTTGCCGCCGCGCCGTAGATCCGCCTCCCCGCGCCTCCTCTCACCAGAATCGAGCGCTCCACTACGTTGTACCGAGCCGGCGCCGCCGCCACCGACGGGTACAAGCTCCGCGCCTCCGCAAGGTTGATTCGGCGCCACGCCTCCCTCCTCTTGCTAGCCTTGCGCTCCACCAGCAACCATGTCCTCCTCGAGCCTACTTTTAACATGGCGCACCCTAGATGGCACAATCTAACAAGACCTGATCTTGCGACTCGCATCACCACAAACACAGCCCCCAAAACTTTCTGATAGTACACATATGAGAGACAAATTCATTGAAAACATAGCAGTTTCAGAAAAAAAAACAGTAGTTTCAGATTCTTAAGTAGACAGGAGGGTGAGGGGCTCAGAATAATTACTTTGACTTACCACGTATGATTAATGGCCTTCAGGTATAAAAAGCACTTCAGATACAAATCCTTGCCATGAGGTATAAAGCACTTCTCCTACTGCCATTCCGATAAATGGCCTCCAACACCGCGTTGCTACTGCTCCTAAATCTGCCTCCACTGTGGGAAACAAATAAGTGATTAAAAATAAAAGACTTGTATGTGTAGAAAAGTAAAAAGCGAATAATCTGCACACACTCCTGCAAGAAGTTGAAAATATATCAGAGCACATTATATCAGTTTGCTGCTCTTCTAAACAATGAAGATTCATTTCAAAAAGAAGAGCAGATGCTAGCGATGGAATCACGTTATGGAAAATTGCAACCATGTGGTAACAAATAAACAATTGAGATGAACACATACCAGTCAGAACCAAGGGTACTTATTCAGATCAAACCATAACTGAATCTTTCCTCCTTACTGAACCATACATAGCAGCGATGGAAAAGTTCATGGATATTGCAACGAAGTGGTAGGAAAGTCAATAATCTAGATGAACGATGGAAGACGGGCAGGGGCGCGAAGATGGAGCACGGACGGCGGCGTGACCGGCATGCCTGAGGCGCGCAGATCCTCGGCGTCCGTTGGGCATGGTGATCGCCGGCGTCTGGGCGCGCACGTCGGTGGCGTCTGGGCGTGAGGATCGGCGGCTCTGGGCATGCGCATCGGCGTCGGACGGCCAACAACGTGCACTTCGGCAGGGGACGGTGTGCGCATGGGCAGCGGATGGATCTGCCGACGATGCGGCGGCGGATGGCCATGCTGAGTTGCTGACGATGCGGAGGCGGACGGCAGACGGGGCGTGCGTCTCCTAGGCACAATGAGCGTAAGGAGCGGATCCTCCAGCTCACAATCTAGAAATGATGATTAGTTTTTTTTAATGGAGAGAAGTTAGGGCCTGATCACCTGATTGAGCAACAAAGAGATCAACGATGTCTGGGTGATCGTCCGGTACTCCAGAACAATACAAACGACGGCTTGCCGGTGAGTTCGCTGACTCCACCGAATTATGTGCCGTTGGCGATCGACGGAGATCGGGGAGACGACAACATGGCCCAGATGCTGGTCCTGATCCGTGAGCTGCCGATGAACACGACAACATTGTGTTGCGGGCGACCTGCTCTGCGCGAGGCGGCGACTGGTGGAGGGCAGGAGCGATAATGATGGAATAGGAGCATAATTAGCGGGCGAGAATTAGGACGACGTTTATGCGGATTTCAAAACTGTGTCGGTGCTCCGTGCTCGGAGGTAGCCGTTTCTATTTTAAGCGGTGGCACAGTTTGTAACATGTCTGAGTATGTAAAGGGTACTTTCGTCAGTCAAATAATGTATGTCGAGTGGGTGGCTTCACCACCAACTCGAAACCAATAGTAAAGATAAGCAGGCATGTGTCCGATGCCATGACGCCATGGAACCATAGCATGGATGTGGAGACGAAGCTAGGCCGCACCATGACAGCCGCCCTTCACCGAGGCTGCGAGAAGACCCTCGTCCATACCGTCTCACTCCACCATCCGATAGCATCGGAGCCTCGGCGCACTGGCTGATGACTAAGAAGACTCAGACGTAGGTACATCGTCGCTCCTTGATCCACCGGCGTGTAATGGCACATCACACCATACTCCCTAACTCTCCACGGTCACCGTCAACAAATCACGGCCAAAAGGAAACAACTGCGAAAACAAAACTCAAGATTATATTAGTAATTCCTCACGTAAACGTCAAAGGGGTGAGGTATTTATAGGTACAAATGTCCGTTCTTATACCTTCACTAATTGTGTTTGTGCGTTATTGCGTAGTTCTTGCGATAGATTGCAGAGGAGATGAAGAGGGCTCTCGGAAGATAAAAGGACATGGAGATATTGGAGATCTTAAGTAGGGTATATTGAAGAGGGTTCTTGGAAGATAAGTTGAAGTGGTACGGTGGATGATATAACTTCCTTCGGTTACATGTGAGGGATCTGGCCGTGCACATGAGGCGTGTGATTCAACGCACTATAGGCTGAGGTTGCCATCCTATGGGTAAATAAATAAACACCATAGATTTGAAATCCTACGGATCGCAATAATTGGGATGATGTGGCTACACCAGATTTTAGCTTGCAAACATTAAATGTATCTTAGTGAGGATGAAGTTTATAAGTATTATAGATAACGACCAAAAGTATTTTGCCTCTTGTCGTTATTAACACAAATTCTAGTAGTGTGGTTTGTCCCCGGCGCCGGCGTCCTCTCTGTGGCGGAGCATTTCAACGGCGAGGTCCATCATCTGCGGTGAGGAACTTGGAGGACCTGATTGCTTTTTGGCCATCTTTTCTAGGGTCTTCTCTGTAAAAGTTATGTCCTTATCCAAAACTTCCCAGGGCTATAGGGGCTTTGTTGTAAAATGTAACCACCGCCTGAGTATTAAATGCAGCTTCTAGGGTCCTCGGACCTTATCCCTGTTAAAAAAAACACCTTTTTTCAAAATGGGGTGACCCCGACCTCTGCATCAATTGATGCATACGACATTTATTAAAACTCAGTCTCAAAATAGTATTACAAATTATTACAGATCACGAATCACACATAGTCTCCACATGAACCAGCCATCTAAAAAGGCCTAACAAAGTGCAACGCCAGAAGATCATGAAGTTATCCATCTCTCAGTATGCCAGCCGTACCGACTGTAGAAATCCCGTGCTACGGTCTCCAAACGGTTGCACCCAATATCCATATCCTGGCGTTGCTCCTCCGGCTGCAAATAGGACCACATATGGATCCAATGGATAACCAAAGGAATAACCTGCAAAAATGATGGATAGCTTCGTTTGTTAAAGGTAAAATCATTCCGAACATTCCAGATTGCCCATAATAAAGCACACACACCAACTCTAATGTGGTCTTTATCCTTTTTTTCAACTCCAATTAATTAATTCCCAAACAAGTTTGTGATATTCAAAGGAGGGGGGGATATTAAAAGTCATATGAATGATCCTCCAATTTTTTTTGACAAAAGGACATGAGAAAAATAGATGTTGTATTGTCTCATCTTGATCACAAAAACAAAACTTAGAGGAACCATGCCAACCTCGTTTGCAAAGATTATCCTTAGTTAAAATCACTTCCTTATGAAGGAACCACAAAAAAAAATTAATTTTTAGTGGAGCCTTGATCTTCGAAATGTATTTTTTAAGATATACCATGTGCTAATGTGCCCATTTATTAAATCATTGTACATTGATTTCACAAAAAAAATTCCCGATGTAGTTAGACCCCATTTAAATGTATCAACTTGATCAGTTATTTGGACTCTCATTAGACGTGTGACTAGGTGTACCCATCTATCCCATCTATTACCTGACGAAGTCCTTCTGAAACCTATATTCAAAGGAGCCGAAAAACATTTGCCACAGTAACATTTGTGTGATTCACAACATTATATAAGGAAGGATACTGATCCTTGAGAGGCGCATCTCCTAGCCAAGTGTCTTCCCAAAATCTAGCATTTTGTCCATTGCTAATGTTAAAAGAGCCTCTACTAAAGAAATCATTCTTAACTTTCATTAAACCTTTCCAAAAAGATGAATCTATTGGCTTAGCTGAAACCTGGGATAAAGTTTTATGTTTTACATATTTGTTTTGGATTAACTCTTGCCAAACCCCTTCTTCATTCATAAGTTTATATAGCCACTTGCTAAGTAAACTCTTATTTTCTAACTCTAACACTTCCACACCAAGACCTCCCTGATCCTTAGGTCTACAAATAATATCCCACTTGGTTAATCTATATTTCTTCTTATGACCATCACTTTGCCAAAAGAATCGAGATCTGAAGTAGTCTAAGCTTTTTCTAACCCCTATGGGTATCTCCAAAAAAGATAGCATAAACATCGGCAAGCTAGTGAGCACTGAATTTATTAGAATAAGTCTATCACCATAGGACAACACCTTTCCTGCCCCACAGCCAAGATTCTTCTCAAATCTATCTTCATCGGCTTCCACTCACCATTTTTAAGTTTACGATAGTGGATAGGGATCCCAAGATATCTAAACGACAGTTCACCTAAATCACATCCAAATAGAATTTTATACTCTTCCTCAATCTCTTTAGCTTTACCAAAACAAAATAATTCACTCTTGTGAAACTTTATTTTTAATCCTAAAAGCTGCTTGAAAATACCCAAAACCAACTTCATGTTAAGTGCCTTATCAAAATCATTTTCCAAGAAAAGTATAGTATCGTCTGCATATTGCAATATAGAGAGACCCCCATACACTAGATGAGGAATCAATCCACTAACCTGACCATCCTCCTTTGCTCTTTCTATGAGTATAGCGAGCATATCTGCCACAATATTAAAAAGAATAGGAGATAAAGGATCTCCCTGTCTCAATCCTTTTTTTTGTTTGAAAATAGTGACATATGTCATCATTAACGCGTATTCCAACACTACCTTTTTGTATATAACTTTGAACCCACTCGCACCATTTGGGATGAAAACCTTTGATACACATGACTTGTTGGAGGAAAGACCAATTCACTTTATCATATGCCTTTTCAAAGTTGATTTTAAAAATTATCCCATCCATTTTCTTTCTATGGAGTTCATGAATGGTCTCATGAAAAATAACTACTCCTTCCAAAATATTGCGCCCAGGCATAAACGTTGTTTGAGTTGGCTCTATCACATTCTCCGCAATGCTCGTTACTCTATTGGTTCCCACCTTCATGAAAACTTTGAAGCTAACATTTAGAAGATAAATTGGTCTATATTGTTGAATTTGTAAAAAACACTATTTCTCAGTTCTCACTAGTCCTTGTTGTTGAGGAAGCACATTGTACACAAAATATACTAGTAAAGCAACAAACATAAGAGCATTTCTCACAAGTAATATTTCATGATAATAACATTTTATAAGTCAACGAATAACTATGCGGAAAATATAAACTAGGATATCGATGGTACCATCTAGCTAGGACTAACTTCAACCATGGTAGATGTCTTGGAACTTCCATGCATGGTAGATTTGTTTGTCATGTCTTTGCCTTAGCTCCAAAACGGTTGGAATAAAATACTACATATTTATTTTCTTCCATTGCCCATGATGTTATGTCTTTGCCTTAGCTCCAAAACAGTTAGAATAAAATATTACATATTATTCCTTCCTTTTGCTATGATCCCACTATCAGAGACCATCCAAAACCTCAAGCTGTCTTGTTGATCACTAGTTTAATAAATATTGACGATAATAAGTTGACATGCGTTATTCTAAACTTAATAAATCTTCTATATCTACACAACATCTTTTTATAAACTGCCCTTTCACAAAAATCATTTGGCAATTTGTTTACATAGCTTCAATATAACGCCTCCCTTGAGTATTGCAAATATGTTTGGCACTTGGCTTAATGGGATTGTTAAATCTGAGAAAACAAACGTTAGAGTGGGTGTTTGTGCCATTCTCAAGGCGATATGGCATGTGCAGAATGACATTATCTTAAACAAATCATTTTTCTCCACTTTCTTGCAGGATATCCCTTTAACTGTCCACTGGATCCATATGTGGTCTTATCTCCAGCCGGCGGAGCAGCGCCATGATATGGATATTGGGTGCAACCGTTTGGAGACGGTCACAAGAGATATCTACAGCCAATTCGGGTGGCGTTTTGATGGCCGCCTAACTTGTTGATGCATAGGGCTGCTCTGAAGAGTTGTATTTTTAGGTGGTTGATCCATGTATCCACCCTATGTGATTCATGATTTGTAACACTTGTGAACTGATAATAATTTAATAAAAGAGGGCCGTATGCATCGATTGATGCAGAGGTTGGACTGTTCCCCTTATCGAAAAAATAGAAGCCCCCACTACCTCATTTCTCCCAACATGCAAGCATGCCATGTCATCAGTTGGGCCTTGCATATTTTTATTTTTTGTTTTATTACTGAAACGTGTATTTGATGCCACCACCATAACATTTGTGAGCCTTAACGGCACAGGGAATTAAACAAATAGAACAATTCGTTTCCTCTCCCTATCCATCTACTCCGCCGTCTCCCCTTCCCACTAACTACCATCCCTCCAAGTCTCCAACGATCCATCTCCTATCATGTGCTTCATAAGACAATCACGTACGGGACCCAAGTGCATCAGTCTTCTTTGGAGATCGCCAAGGCTTTTCCTTTGCTTGTGATCACTACACCTAGAGATCATAGGTACTGCTTTACCTCCCTGCAATGTCCTTATAGCTTTCTCAAACGCGGCGGCGACATCGTTGACGTCCTCCCGTGTAGCTAGGATCTATGTTGTCGACTGAAAGATGGACCACTGCACCTGCCGATTGGACTTCATGAATTTGTCTCCTCTATCCATTACAGATCTCATCTGCTGGTTTTCTCTCTATCCTTTCTTTTCTGCATCAATTTCCAGTCATTTTCTCATGATTATTTCAAAGTAG
Organism: Dactylis glomerata; assembly: GCA_007115705.1. NCBI lineage: Eukaryota > Viridiplantae > Streptophyta > Magnoliopsida > Poales > Poaceae > Dactylis > Dactylis glomerata. Next base: position 1,861,237 of record QXEO01000180.1, on the reverse strand, counting down.
TTTGTATTTGCTGGAGAAAACATGTATATTGATTGTAATACAAAATTTCTTCCATAGGCCAAAATGCTATGGCTGCTTGTTCTTAATCCAAATATAGGACAAGCTTTTCCATATTATAACAAGGTGTGGTCACACTGAGGACGAACTGGATCGAGGTAAGAACTGCAATCTATTTTATGCCCATGTCATTTAACATGATTGGAATTAACACACCTATTTCTGGTACTGGTAGATAGTATATCATATGACCGTTCTTGAGGTTATACAGTGTGCTACGTACTATGGTCTAATCAAACGGACCATCTTATCCGTTAAAATAAGGTTAGCGTTTCACTTCACCTTTTCTTTATATAGGTCAGGCAGTAGCAACTAGCAAATCTCCTGCCTCACAGTAAGAACTCAACAACTCTAAGTGTGTTTTAATCATCTTTCTCCTCTTATTTATTTTGTGATTTCTTGGTTTTCTCCTTTCATTTTTAAGAATCAACTTTTAGTTTAATCTTCTATTGTCGTTGTATCGTGCTTATCATGCACTTATTATATTTCGTTTGTACTTATTTGTTAAGCCGCATCCTCATGTGAAATTAGAAATCCAGATTTTCACTAATTTAAGATTATTTCTCAAATCCCGCAATTGCAGGATCTTGCTATCACCAACATATAAAGCACTAATCCATAAACATTTGTCAATTTTCATATTCCTAGACGTGCAACAAGTTATCTGGTCGGGCGGTTCAGTTTTTACTGTATCTAATGGCTTATCATTTTTTTCATTTCCAGTAACTATTATTGTGCCTAGCCGATATGTGTTGAACATGCAACACTAGTAGAAAAAGGGTCTTTGGTCCAGCACCCAAATGTCATCTGTCTCGGTTCGGCTGGCCACTGGGGACCAATGACACGTATTGGTCCCGGTTCATGCCGCCTGGAGATTAGTCCCGGTTCATTTCGGGGTATCGGTCCCGGTTTGTGGCATGAACCGAGACCAATGCCTCCCAGCATGACACGTGCCTCTCTGCGGATCATCGGTCCCGGTTCATGGCATGAACCGGGATCAAAGACCCTCCCCTGGCTATAAATTGATACCCAGCCCTTTGCCCTTTGCCACAAAAATTTGCTGGATTGTGTGTGTGGTGTGGGTGCTAGCTTTTTTTTTCCTTTGATTGCACACAAGGTGTTCGACGAAATGTCCATGCCACATTTAAGTTCACACAACACGGTATCCTCCGCCGAGGTTAGCAACCTTATCTTCTTCATCTGTAACTGATATAAAAATCTTGCATATGTGTCCATGTGGGTGGTCATTTCACTATTCACGATGTTATTGTAATAGTTAATTATTATAACGCAGATCGATGCGCGGATGCGATGGATGTACGGCGACCGACGCGATTCTGATTTTATTGCAGGCCTGCATAAATTTATCGATGTGGCTAAGGCAAACAAAGTGGATAATTTTATGCCTTGTCCCTGCATCGACTGTCGAAATTTGACGGAGCACTCTGCCCCGAGAATCCTTCAAAGCCATCTGCTTCGGAGAGGTTTCATGCCCAGATATTATTGTTGGGCCATGCACGGAGAAAGAGGGGTTAGGCTGGAAGAAAATGAAGAAGAGGATGATGACAGCTATCCTGAAGAATACGGTGATACTGCAATGGAAGACAATGAAGAAGACGGAGGCGGCAATGAAGAAGAACAACGGGCATCGGATGAGCCCGGTGATGGTCTTGGTCGGGTCATTTCTGATGCAAAGCAACAATGCGATACAGAAAGGGAGAAGCTGAAGTTGGAGGCCATGCAAAACGATCACAAAAAGTTATTATACCCAAATTGCGAAGATGGCAGCACAAAGCTCGGTACCACACTTGAACTGCTGAAATGGAAGGCAGAGGCTGGTTTATCTGACAAGGGATTTGAGAAGTTACTGAAAATAATGAAGCCAAAGCTTCCAAAGGATAATGAGCTGCCCGAGACAACGTACGAAGCAAAGAAGACTATCTGCCCTCTAGGATTAGATGTGGAGAAGATACATGCATGCATTAATGACTGTATCTTATACCGTGGTGAGAAGTATGAGAATATGGATAAATGTCTGGTATGCACTGCATGTCGGTATAAGATCAGACAAGATGACCCTGGTGATGTTGAGGGTGATGACGAGCCCCCCAGGAAGAAGGTTCCTGCTAAGGTTATGTGGTATGCTCCTATAATACCACGGTTGAAACGTCTGTTCAGAAACAAAGAGCATGCTAGGTTGTTGCGATGGCACAAAGAAGAGCGTAAGAAAGACGGGAAACTGAGACACCCCGCCGATGGGTCGCAGTGGAGAAACATCGAGAGAAAGTACTCAAACTTTGTAGGTGATGCGAGGAACTTATGGTTTGGTCTAAGTACAGACGGCATGAATCCTTTTGGGGAGCAGAGCTGCAGTCACAGCACCTGGCCTGTGACTCTATGTATCTACAACCTTCCTCCTTGGTTGTGCATGAGGCGGAAGTTCATTATGATGCCAGTGCTCATCCAAGGACCAAAGCAACCCGGCAATGACATTGATGTGTATCTAAGGCCATTAGTCGATGAACTATTGTAGCTGTGGGCAGAACCAGGTGTAAAGGTGTGGGATGAGCACAAACAGGAGCCATTTGACCTACGAGCGTTGCTGTTCGTAACCATCAATGATTGGCCTGCTCTTAGTAACATTTCAGGACAGTCAAACAAGGGATACAATGCATGCACGCACTGTTTAGATAAGACTAAAGGTACATATTTTGATAAATGTAAGAAGGTTGTGTACCTGGAGTGTCGTAAATTTCTTCCGACCAATCATCAAGTAAGAAAAAAAGGCAAGCATTTCAACGGTGAGGCAGATCACCGGAAGAAGCCTAAGCTCCCTAAAGGTGCTGATGTATTTGGTATGGTGAAGGACCTAGAAGTAATATTTGGAAAGGGTTCTGGCAGTCAATCTGTTCCGAAAGACCCCATTACCGGACACACGGCCATGTGGAAGAAGAAATCTATATTTTGGGAGCTTGAGTATTGGAAAGACCTAGAGGTCCGTTCTTCAATCGATGTGATGCACGTGACGAAGAATCTTTGCGTGAACCTGCTAGGCTTCCTAGGCGTGTATGGGAAGACAAAAGATACACCAGAAGCACGGGAGGACCAGCAACATATCAAAGACCCATACAACAAGCATACTGATAAAGGCCGTCAATACTTAAGCAGCTACGCTCTTACCAAAGCAGAGAAGGAAATCTTTTTTGAATGCCTGAATAGTATCAAGGTCCTGGATGGGTTCTCGTCAAATATAAAGGGAATAATAAATATGGCAGAGAAAAAATTCCAGAACCTGAAGTCTCATGATTGTCACGTGATTATGACGCAGTTGCTTCCGGTTGCATTGAGGGGGCTTCTACCGAAAAATGTTCGAGTACCCATTGTGAAGCTATGTGCATTCCTCAATGCAATATCTCAGAAGGTGATCGATCGAGAAAGTCTAGAAAGGCTACAAAAGGATGTGGTCCAATGTCTTGTCAGTTTTGAGTTGGTGTTCCCCCCCGTCCTTCTTCAATATTATGACGCATCTCTTAGTTCACCTAGTTGATGAGATTTCCATTCTCGGTCCTGTATTTCTGCACAATATGTTCCCCTTCGAGAGGTTCATGGGAGTCTTAAAGAAATATGTTCGTAATCGTGCAAGGCCAGAAGGAAGCATCTCCAAGGGCTATGGAACAGAGGAGGTCATTGGGTTCTGTGTTGACTTTCTTCCTGACCTTAAGCCGATTGGTGTTCCTGAATCACGGTATGAGGGGAGACTGAGTGGAAAAGGCACGCTAGGAAAGAAAGCAATGATATTTAGGGACGGGCATTCTTTGAATCAAGCACACTACACAGTTCTACAAAGTTCTACCTTCGTGGCTCCGTATATCAAGGAACACATGAATGTTGTACGCTCCAAGTTCCCGGGGAAGGATGACTACTGGATTAAAGAAAATCACATGGAGACTTTTGGCACTTGGTTGCAATTACATCTCATAAATGACACCACTATTGGAGATCAGCTCTACTTGTTGGCCGCGACACCATCTGCGACTATATTGACTTTCCAAGGGTACGAGATAAATGGGAATACATTTTACACGATCTCCCAAGATAAAAAGAGCACTAACCAAAATAGTGGTGTCCGCTTTGATGCAACATGTGACAATGGGAAAAAGGACACATACTATGGTTACATAGAGGAGATATGGGAACTTGACTATGGACCTACTTTTAAGGTCCCTTTGTTTCGGTGCAGTTGGGTCAACATGAATAGAGAAGGGGTAAAGGTGGACCAGCTGTACGGAATGACAACAGTGGATCTCAAGAATCTTGGTTACAGAGACGAACCATTCGTCCTAGCCAATGATGTGGCTCAGGTTTTCTATGTGAAGGACATGTCCTCCAGACCGAAAAAAGGAAAAATAAGGAAACGAATACATCAGACGATGAGCCCAGGCGTCACATAGTTCTTTCAGGGAAAAGAAACATCGCGGGAGTCGAGGACAAGACAGACATGTCAGCAGATTATGATAAGTTTGAAGAAATTCCGCCCTTCACCGTGAAAACTGACCCTTGCATCCCGTTAAATAATGAAGATGCTCCATGGTTACGGCCTAAGAAGCGATCATAGGCAAGGGATCGACATACGCGATGAAGGAGAATTACCCTAAACCCTATGTAAATCTATGTAATGTATGAAAACTATGACACGCCATTTTGTTAATGATTTTTTATGATGTTTGCAATTATCCAAGTTCAATATTTTTCCTTGCAGCTATGACACATAATATTGGAGTGATTCAGTCATAGTCATGCCTAGCCCTATAAACGTCGCCACTGTAGTCATCGTAGTCGTCGACGTTGTCATCGCTGGCATCGGAGTCGCGGTAGTCGAACCTCGGCGGGTGAGCACGCGTGGGCTGAGACTGAGGGTAGCGCAGGCGGGGGCCACGGTAGGCCATGACGCTCTGGAGAGTCCGGCCGCGCCACCACAGCCGACGGCCGGCCTCGTTGAAGTTCGAACAAGGTGGGCCGTCCTCCTCGTGCCTGGCAAGCGCACTCTCACGCCGATTGATGAAGAAGGCGTCCCAAGTTGGGCTGTAGTCGGGATGCCACTGGGGATTCCTCTGCTGCTCTGGCGTGAGCTCGAAGTAGTAGTGGTTCGTGATGGCCATCTGACGCGCCACACCTAGAGGGACAGGAGGGACCGGTACGCCTCCGACGCTCAGCATCCAGCCGGTGGGGACGCGGTAGCCCGGCGGGCAGGGGTAGTTTGAGGCGCAAAGCGCCTCCGCCTCCTTGGGGGTTAGAGATACGATGGAGGCCATGGGAGAGAGTGATGAGGTTTGCAGATATGAGTCTAGATGTGATATGTAAATGGAGGCCAAGCCTACATATATATAGTGAAAAAATGGCGGGAAGACGGAGGCGGGAAAAGGTGGAAAGCGCGGGAAGAAAATAGGCGGGAACGCAGTGGCGCGGGAAACTATCTAACCTTTAGTCCCGGCTGGTGGGTACAACCGGGACTAAAGGTGGTTTTTGTGTCATCTAACAAAACTGTCGGTGGGATAAGGACGTGTGGGTAACCTTTAGTCCCGGTTGGTGGACACAACCGGGACTAAAGCTATCGGCAGGATAAGGACGCATGGGTGGATGCACTGCTCGATGAGATAAAGCATGTAGCATCAATACGCCATGGCAAGCAGCTCAACAAGCCAACCTAGAAGGTAGGGAGAGTTTCATCCCCATGGATGGAGGACAGGGTTGGGAAATCTCCCGTGGCGGAGCTTCTCGAAGATGTTTAGGCTATTTCGTGCGTCGAAAAGGAAAACTTTCTCCTGCAACATCATAAGCCATTCCAAGATGCACGTGTGCACAATATGGGCACATTATCACAAACTATGCCCTGATTCTAGCCATAACATTGGTGGTTTGACCTAAATGCCATGAAACCTCGAACATGATAGGTCATTTTGTGAAGGATTTTTTATGACGTTTGCAATTTTCCAAGTTCAATATTTTTCCTTGCAACTATGACACATAATATGACACCACGCGAAGGTTTCACATTGTTTGGATCATTTTTGAATTTCTTATGCCCGTTTCAAACTATATTCAAAACGGCGGGCTTGAAGCTTCTTAGCCCGGGGCTGAGCCTCGCTAAACTTGAAGTAGATCTCTGGTGAAATAGCATGTTGTGAACCTATAAATGATTTTAAAAAAATTCACAAGTATTATATCCTGTACTTGTAGTTCAAATCTGGGCACCCTCCTATCGAATCGGCAGGAATTTGTCTTTTTCATGAGGGATGGACGGTAAGGTTTCTGATACACCGGTTGGGAATTGGTCCATCTAAGGTGGTCTAGTATTTTTGAAAAATGGGTTGGTGCCAATGCCAAACTTTAATTTGGTGGTTCCTTCATAGAACACCCCAATTTCGGCACCTCAAAAATGGAAATTGGCTATTTCGTGCGTCGAAAACGAAAACTTCCTCCTGCAACATCGTAAGCCATCCCAAGATGCACATGTGTGCACAATATGGGCACATTATCACAAACTATGCCCTGATTCTAGCCATAACATTGGTGGTTTGACCTAAATGCCATGAAACCTTGAACATGATAGGTCATTTTGTGAAGGATTTTTTATGGCGTTTGCAATTTTCCAAGTTCAATATTTTTCCTTGCAACTATGACACATAATATGACACCACGCAAAGGTTTCACATTGTTTGGATCATTTTTGAATTTCTTATGCCCGTTTCAAACTATATTCAAAACGGCGGGCTTGAAGCTTGTTAGCCCGGGGCTGAGCCTCGCTAAACTTGAAGTAGATCTCTGGTGAAATAGCATGTTGTGAACCTATAAATGATTTTTTAAAAAAATCACAAGCATTATATCCTGTACTTGTAGTTCAAATCTGGGCACCCTCCTATCGAATCGGCAGGAATTTGTCTTTTTCATGAGGGATGGACGGTAAGGTTTCTGATACACCGGTTGGGAATTGGTCCATCTAAGGTGGTCTAGTATTTTTGAAAAATGGGTTGGTGCCAATGCCAAACTTTAATTTGGTGGTTCCTTCATAGAACACCCCAATTTCGGCACCTCAAAAATGGAAATTGGCTATTTCGTGCGTCGAAAACGAAAACTTCCTCCTGCAACATCGTAAGCCATCCCAAGATGCACATGTGTGCACAATATGGGCACATTATCACAAACTATGCCCTGATTCTAGCCATAACATTGGTGGTTTGACCTAAATGCCATGAAACCTCGAACATGATAGGTCATTTTGTGAAGGATTTTTTATGACGTTTGCAATTTTCCAAGTTCAATATTTTTCCTTGCAACTATGACACATAATATGACACCACGCGAAGGTTTCACATTGTTTGGATCATTTTTGAATTTCTTATGCCCGTTTTAAACGTGTTAGTGCATTTTTTATTAAAAATAGTAAAATTGTTTAGTTAGAATTAATAATTTTGAAAACAGAAAATGGTTTTGGATTAGTTATTTAAATTGAAACACTTTTCCCGTTGAAAGTTTTTTCAAATTTTAAATAAAAGAAAGTTTTTTCCTGTTAAAATGAAAACAGAAAGTTAAAACAGAAAAACAAAAAGGAAAAACAATGGGCACGTGGCGGCTCAGCAGCGCCCCTCGCCCAGGTCATTGTTCCCGGTTTGTGGCATCAACCGGGACCGTTGATCCATTGGTCCCGGTTGATGCCACGAACCGGGACCAATGACCCCTCTAAATATAACTGGCCCTTCTTCCTCCCCCCACTTCCCCCCAAATCGGCCGAAACTGCTAAGGACTTTTGCGCGCGGAGCGAAACCACGCCGGCAGGCTGTCCGAGTTTCGAGCCGCCGTCCTCGGAGAGCGCCGCCGCTGCCGCCGTCCTCGGTGAGCGCCGCCGCCGCCGCGACCTCTCCCTTTTCCCCCCGCGCCGCCGCTCATCACATTCTCTCTCTGCAGGTGCCCCCAGCGCCGCCGCCCCCCCAGCGCCGCCGCGACGCCCGTCCCCGTGCGCCCGCCCTGCACCCCCCAGCCGCCCCGACGCCACCCTGCGGCCGCCCCGCCCCCCAGCGCCGCCGCCCCCCTTCGACGGTGAGCTCCTCGGGAGGGAGCTTCCCGGCCCGGCCGGCTGGCCCTTTGGCCAATTTTTTTCTTTTTTTAAATTTCTCATTGAAATTGCCGTACGCAAATTTTTCATTACTTATATATATAATACATAGAAATTAAAAAAACATAGAAAAATAAAAAAACATAAAAAGACCTCGTCGGGGCGGGCACAGGGGCGGCGACGTCGTCGTCCTCGCCGCGGCCTACTCGTCGTCCTCGTCGGGGAGGATGATGTAGGGCCACTGCGGCCACGGCCAGTTGGCCGCAGGCGGTGGAGGAGGACCTGGTGGAGGAGGTGGCGGTGGAGTCGCCGCACGCTGCGGTGGCGGCGGCGGCGGGCCTGGTGGAGGAGACGGCGGTGGAGTCGCCGCACGCTGCGGTGGCGGCGACGGTGGCCGGCCGTGCTACTGGTGCACGGAAATGGCCAGCGCCGTGTCGATGCCGGCCCACCGCCTCTTCTCCTCCTCCTCGGAGACGAGGACGGCGACCCGGAGCTCCTCCTCCTCGGTCATCGGTGGCGCGGGGGGGGGGGGGGGGGGGGCGCCTCGCCATGGTCCATCGCGTCGAGGATGCCGTAGGCGACGCAGCCGACGAAGTCGTCGGTGTCGTCCCTGGGCTCCTCGCCAGGGATGTCGTCGCCGCCCACCTCCTGCTTGACCTCCGGCGGCGCCTCCTCCGCGTCCTCCTCCATCTCCTCGATGAAGGGCTCCGCCTGCGGTGGCTCTGGCCCCGGCTTCGGCATATACACGCCGGCGTAGGGGTTGGGGGCGACCTCCCCTAGGAAGGCCGCCCGCCGCACCGGGTCGTGCTCCCGCGGCCCGAAGTTGTCCCACCATTGGCTTTCGTAGCCAAAGGCGGGATCGGCGCGGAGGCGCGCCAGCATCAGCGCGCGGCGGCGGCGGATCTCGGCGACCCGCTCCGGGCCGAAACGCGGCACCGGCGGGACCGGCACGCGCCGGCTGTTGAGGTGCCACCCGCCGGGGAGGCTGCAGTCCGGCCAGTCCACGCTCTGGCCGCACTGGTACAACGCCTGGCAGTGACTCACCGGAATGTACCGGCGATCACGCTGGCGCTGCGGCGAGGTCGTCCTGGCGCGGCGCGGAGGAGACTGGCGTCCAGACCGGCGCGGAGGAGACCGGCGTGATCCAGACCCGCCGGCCTCGTGGTCGTGGCTTCCATTGCCCTTCTTCCAGAACCCCATGGCTGGGCTGTGGTGGCCGGGATGTGGTGGCTCTGGCGGCTGCGGTGGCTATGGCGATGGAGGCTGGTGGCCGCAGCTCCGTTGGCCTCCTTTTAAAGGGGCCAGTGGCCGGGCGTCCAGCGGCCGCAATGAATGCCACCGAGCGGCAGCCCAATTAGCACGCCGGCGTTGATGCCGCGGCAGGCATTGAAGGTGACGGCGGGGCGCCCAAAGCACTGACGCGGCGGGACTCGAGGCGACGGGAGATGCACTGACGCGGGCGTCGCGTTGGAGAAGACGTACTGACGCACTGATGCACTGACGCGGGCCGACGCGTCGCGGTGCTGTTTGTTGGGCCTCTTTTGCCCGCTGGTGCTGTTTTTTCGGCCTCTTTTGTCCGCTAGGTGCTGTGGGCAATTCCTATTTGACGCGCACCCCCCACAGGCGTTAAAATCTTAGTGGGCTGGCCCAATAGAAATAAAAATCTTTTATTTTTGTCCGGTTAAGAACATGCCTTCAGGCGTCCACCCGTAACAGGCGCTTGAAGCGCCGAATAGGAATGCCCTTAGTTAGTTAGTTAGGTTAGATTGTAGTTAGTATATTACTTAGTACTTAGTTAGAAGTTAGTGTTAGTTTGTTAGTTAGAATTAGAATTAGTTAAAATTAGTTTTAGCGTGCATTTTGAATTTATAGCGTGTATTCTAACTAACAAATGTCGGTATATTGCAGAAACTATGGATCCAGCACATAAAAAAAGTCAAGATGATGAATACTTCCTCCAAGGAATGATCCGAGAAAATGTAGATATTGATGTCACCAGGACGTTTCTGAACGATTCCGGTGAGGGAGATGAATCTCTCAACCGAGGAGATGACTCCGGTGAGGTAGAAGCCTAGGACGGGGGAGAAGCCGGTGAGGGAGAAGCCGACAAGGGAGAAGGCGACAAGGGAGAAGCCGACGAGGGAGAAGACGACGGCTCCGGCCGAACCTTAAATCTCGGAAACTCCGGCGAGGTGTATATATGTTTTTTTGTAATGCCCGACTGTCTATATATATACATGCATATATTAACACTCTTTCTTATTTTAGCCCTCCGGATCGAGCACTTGTTCCGTCAGAACAAAACGAGGCCCAACCAAAAAGTTGGATAACAAAGTGAGATATAGGATCGAAGTGGTCGGTGTAGACGGCCAACCGCTAGCTCCTGAAGATGTCGCAAAAAAATTTGTCAAGCAATGTGGAGTTCTTGCGAGGGACCATATCCCGATCATCGTTCAAGAATGGAATCGGCCAAGCAGCGGTGGAGTCCTGTTTGTCGGCGACGTCGCCAAAGATAAGCTTTTTGACAGGCTTATGCTTAATTTCCTCCTGCCGAGGCTAGATGTGAATCCAGATGAGGAGAAGAAAGCAAATGAGGAGCTACTTAAAAGAGTCAAGAAGTTTGCTCTGATCAAGATGGCCGAGGCATTCAAGAACTGGAAAAGAAACTGTACCTTAAGTTTGTCAAGTTAGACAAGACTCCGGATTTTAATCAAGCCGGCTATACTAAGTTAAGACACCAGTGGGCTGATTTTGTGAAGTACAAGACATCGGAGAAAGCTTTGGAAAGGTCGAGAATAAATAAAGAGAACGCTGCTAAGAAAGTGTACCACCATAATATGGGGTCTGCTGGCTACGCCGGTTGCATGCCTAAGTGGGATGCACTTGAGGTCAAGTATATTGCTGCCGGGAACAGACCAGAGCCCACAACATGGACACCACGGGCGAGAAACTGGTTTTACGGCCATGGGGGCACGTTGGACGAAGAAGGGAGGGCAATATATACCCAGAAACACAAAGATCATCCCCTACTGCCCATCGGAGATATTAGAAGTGCAGTACAAGATGTGGAAGCGGGACGGTTCGTTCCTGATAGAGAGAACGACGAGCTCACACGAGCCCTCAAAAATGATGAACACACCGGACGAGCACGAGGCACACCGGGCTCCAAGCCGTGGAAGGTTGCCTTCCCCGCGGAAATGAAGAGATATCCCGATAAAAGTCATCAGAGGAGAAAGGAAAGGGAGGCAGCTGAGAAAGCGGCAGCTGCAGACCGGCTGCGTAATGTAGAAGAAGCATTAAAGCGGCAGCAGGATCAACTCGACAGACTTAGCCAGCAAGGTATCAGCGGCCAATCTCAGCGGCACATGGTAGAAGCTGCATTCGATGGTATCGACGCCCTATCAAATAAGAAAAGCAGCGTCGCTTCCACCCAGCTCCACGATGGTGATGATGATGCACTGACGATGGCTCCTCCTAAACGCTACCCAGTGGATGATATCACGGAGAGCACAGCTTGTGAGCTAAAGGTGCAAGTTATGAACTTAAGGGTGACGGCGGCGGTCGGCATGGCCGTACCAACTGCGCCTAATGGAACTTGGCATTGCAGACCGATTCCAAAAGGGTACGCTGTCGTCACGGTGGATGATGTCAAGCAAGATTTTGAGGAGCTGAAGCTGGACCACCCTGCAGGGGAAGATAGGGACCTGACTGAACTAGGAGAAGCCAAAGGGGGGACTATTGTATGGCCAAAGGAGCACATCGTGCTTCCAAATTATGTCCCGCCAAGGCCACCCACTCCTCAGAGCAGCAGGTCACCTTCGCCGCCACCTCACCATTCTCCAGCGCAACCGTCGCCTTCACCGCCTCACCACTCAGCGCAGCTGTCTCCACCACCGCCTCAGCCATCTCCGCCGCCGCGTCAGCCGTCTCCGTCCCCTGAGCCTCAGAGACTAAAGCGGAAGTATACTAAGAGGGGCAGCACCACCAGCAGCAGCAAGAGCACGTTCCGATCACCGAAACGTAAGCTATCGCCCCTCCCAAGAGTACCTCATCAGAATATGAAGAAGCTTCCTTACGAGAAGACAGATGAGGAAATTGCTACGGCCGCAGATGCCCATTATCAACAGTGGAAGACTGACATGGCTAACAAGAAAAATCCAAAGCCGACGGAGCCATTGATCTTCCCGGTCACCGCAGAAGATAAAGCCAAAGCAGCCGCGCTTAAGATTCAGCTTCACCAACCCATAGCGCTCACACCTGACTATAATCGCTCTATTACCAAGTCGGCTGAGGCAAAAGAGCGGAGAGTCGGGAAAGAAGTTGCCCAGCTCGGACAACAGAAAAATCAATCGATCGAACCGCTCAAAGTGTACGATACCAATGAGTGGAGAGCCCAGGAGCGGCATGATCCGAACATTGATCCGGAGTTTATTCAACTCTACGGAGAAAAGGCCAAGTTATATGGACTATCTATTGCTGAGTACATGAGCCGTCTGGATGAGTTCGAGGGGTACCAGCAAATAGCGTACAAATACCGGTACGGGAATCCTCTCGTCAAACCCGAGTTAGTCAAAGATCTACCAACAAAAATGCGGAGATTGCATAACTGGTACATACAAGCCTATGCTGAATCCACAAACTGGATCTATGCTGGATATAAACACCACCATTACGGTCATGGAGATGGCTTCTTACTGATTGAATTTCTAGAATTATTTCAGTTTTACCAACAAGACGCCCTCGACAAAACTATTGTCAGTGCCTATTGCCTGTAAGTATTATTAAGTCTTTCTAGCTCAGCTCATTCGTTGCTTGTATAATCTTACTCATCATTATACTAATTATATATGCAGAATGAAGATTCTCGAATGCGACCGAGGAGGAATCTTTGACCTTCGGTTCGTTGACTGCAATTTCGTTCATGAAGATACTCTAAAAAAAAAACCCAAAGAGACAGAGGATAACTTGGTACAATCGTTGAAGTATTTCAGCAACAGAAGGGAAATACTATTTCCTTACAACTTCGAGTGAGTGTTACTGTCTTGTACACATTTTGTTTTCGCTTTACTCGATGTTAAGCTATTTGACTCGTTATGTCTGTGCAGCTTCCACTTTATTCTGTTAATCATTAGTGTTGACGAAGGAGTAGTCAAAGTCATGGACTCAAAACGCACACCTTTAGGAAATTGGGCGAACATGCAGGAATGCCTCCAGAAGGCTTGGAAACGGTTCACCGCCAACACTAGGGGTGTTTGGAAGCCAGAGCTTATATTTAAACCATTGAATGTAAGTACTACTTGCTAGATCCACGCATGTCTTTGATTCTAGTTTCAATACAATTATCATGCTTGATTCTTATTTTGATTGAACTTCGTTCTCGTAAAGTGCTTGAGGCAAGAAGCTGGGAATAACTTATGTGGATACTATGTCTGCGAGTTCATTCGCCAGACGACTAAAGAGAAGGGTGCAGACCGAAACATCAAAAAACTTGAAGTACGATAAACAATAATCTCAACATTATTTTATTACCATCAACTGTGTTTAGTTTCATTCATATATATTGATCCCCTTCTTTAAATTAGATCGAACGGATGCGGGACGGTCTTCTACCACGGGAACGCGTGCAAGCAATTCAAGAGGAAATTGTTGGATTCTTATTAGAACAAGTCATAGATCCGAAAGGAGAATACTATTACCCGGTTCATTTAGAAGGGTGAAGTGTAAAAAAGAAGATGTAAAATCAAATTTGTGTGAGTTACCGATTGTAATAGCGACCAAGCACGACGGATGAGACGGTGAATAATATATTCGTGACCATGATGTGTAATATATATATATATAGTGTGGTTCCTTCATTATTGCTGTATATATATAATACCATTAAATTGAATACAAAACACACCAAATAAAACCCTAAACCCTAAATAGAAAAAAAACCAGGATCAACGATCCCGGTTCGTTCTACGAACCGGGACCAATGACCCAGGCCCCCTCGCGCCGCAGCGCGTCCACGTGGAGACCTCTCAGTCCCGGTTCGTGCTGGAACCGGGACCGGCATTGGTCCCGAGTAATGGATCCCGGTTCGGCAACCGGGACCAATGGCCCAAATGAACCGGGACCATAGGCCCTTTTTCCACCAGTGCAATAGTCATTCTTGCAGCTACAGTTTTAGTAGGGTGTTAAAATCGACATGTCTGGGGGTCATCCGATCTAACCATCTGTTGTTGTTAGCTACTCCCTCTGTTTTAAAATATAAGATGTTTAAGGTTTGTGAAGTAAATATATGTAGACATATTTTAGTGTGTATATTCGAGTAAACCTGCACACTAAAAGGTATCTACATAAATTTGCTTCACAAACCTAAAACATCTTATATTTTGAAACGGAGGGAGTACTTATGTTTGTGAAATCAGCTTCACTGTAAGTCTTAATGTAATCTTCTCCAAATGATTGGAATGAAATTTAAATGTAGGTTGCAGTTTTGGTACTTTGACTCAATTGGAATTGAGTACGTGCATGAGTGATGACCGCATTGTAGTCTACGTCAAAGCTGTCAATGATGATGTGAACATTTTCAAAGCACCTAAATGTACTGTTAGATGTATGCTACAACTTTGTTTGCTGAGACTGGAATTGAGAGGATGCATCTTTGCCAACTTTCTATGCTAATTCGAGTCACTCTGACAAATATTAGTGTCAATTTCATGTTGTCTATGTATATCTCCAAATCATTCTTCAATTTCCGCTGCAACGCCGCGGGGTATCCTCTATTTTGAAATAAAAACGTACCAAGACACGAAGGTATGCCTTGTGGAGGAACTACCATTATCTTGTAGAGGAACTACCATTATCTGTGTCATAATCTTGGTTACTACCCTAGAGCCTGAACCTCCTGTATAGTGTCACTGAACTTTCACATGCATATTTGACATTTTGTCACACTGTACAAGTCACTGTTAATTACAACAATATCTTGTGCGGTGAACCATAGGTCACAATAGCGATGTGAGTATATCGCTAAGTGATCTACAATGTTCTTCACATGAAGGATGTTGCAGACCCTATTCATGGTGTCAACAGCATGCTCTGCCCAAAACTTTCATCAGTGTGACCATACAAACAAAAAATAGTAAAATTAAATAAATATTGTTTGAATAATTTTACCTAGTAATTAAACAAGGGATAAGGGGATGGTTTCATTTTTTCTATATTTATAAATTTCATAATAAATAGCATTTGTCATCAAACCGACATGTCCTATTTTTTTTGCAATTTTTCACATCAATGTGTCTATATATTTAAAATTATACAAAGATGTTGCATAGTTATATTTAACTCATAAATTACTACAACAATCATTTAACATAGAAATGATATAGCCAATACACCAATTTAAATATAAATTAAAATTCGGGAAAGATCATGCATAACCATTCAAAACTAAAATCCAAAACTCGAGGACAGATATAACCGAATCTAGTATTGTGATGATAATGGACCTGAGTCTGTTTCACCTTTTTGCCTTTTATGCTTCCTTTTTCTATATCTCTTCCCGAGTCTGTTTCCTTTTCTATTTATTTTTGTGTTATATTTATATTTTCAAATTTTGTTTTCTTTATTCTTCTCTTTTTTCCTATAATAAGTAGATAAATATTTTCCAACAACTGAACATTCCTTCAAACCTGCAATTTTGTTAAACATGTGAACATTTTTCTAAATGCGTCCGCGTTTTGAACCCTTTCATTTTTTGAACCTCGTGAAATTTTTATTGACATGAATACTATTTGAAGACCTATGTATGTTTTATTTGAACCAAGTGAACATTCTTTTAGCACACGAAGTTTCTTTCAAGACATGAATATCTTTTTCAATATGCGTGAACAATTTTTGAAAAGAATATATTTTCCACAAACTTTTATTCATGTTTTCTGCACCCTTTAGTTGCTTATGTGATTATATAGAATTAATTATATTTTCAAGATTAAAATAAAAAATGAAAAAGACGAAATTATACATTTATTGGGCTGAATCGAAGCCAGCCCAATTAAGGACTGCTGCGGGCCATTCTGTAACGGTTCTTACAAGGGGAGCACTGTACATGGTAGTCAAATGTTTGTATCCGGAGGACTTGGGCCAGCATGAATAACCCATCCCGATTGCTCTTCCATGTCTGAATTTTTCTATATGGCAGAGTATAATTTATTTCCTTGATCAGAGCATACGAAGCAAACGACAAACTGATAAGAGCAGAGTTTTCTCTCGATCTGCTTTTCAGAGGATGATACACGATAAGAGCATACGAATCTTGCTGCTTCTTCCTGATTTTTTAAAATATACTTGCTAGCTGCAGCAACCAACAACATAACGTGTCACACTCCATTCAAATTCAATGGCTTAAACCGTACGTCTCTATTATCGTCAATTTCCTTCCAACAGATTTTAAAATACTCGATGCATTTGTCGATCTCTGCTGGAGCAGCTGCAGTTTGCTACGTATGGGAGTATATTATTAATAGTATTACACGTATATGGGATCTGCGAGAAGAGTTGGTTTGGGATTTTGCTTCCTGATCACGTACTAGTTTAGCTTAAAGATTCGATCGCTTTAGAAGTTTGTGTGCTGCTCCTGGTTGGATTACACGACTAGTGGTAAGCGGAATCATTCATCAAAGCTGCATATTCCTGTATTAAAAATCAAGGGATGCTAAGTTGCATTTGTCAACAGATCGATGTGCTCATGCTAGCCTCATTGAGCTTATTATAATCACGTGGTTAAAGTCCTTTTGGTGTTGCTATATACAGGGATTCTGAAATGCAATGAGACCTGAAATGGAAATACTTGAAAATCATATTTGAAGTTTCAAACAGATCTGTAGAAAGATAACATTGACACGTGGGCGTGTCTTACATGTCCATATAATATCACTGAAAAAACTTTAATTTGTGATCTACACACAAAAAACCTAAGCAAATAGTATATCTAGATCCATATATTTGTCCTTTTTGGCTAGATAAAAACAAGTTCTTAGTAAAGTTTCAGAGGCATGCAGCTCTATATTCATCCAAATCAGCTCACCATTTTTTGAAATTTTAAACCAATTTTTTTGTTTTTTGTAAAACCAGGCTCACCGGAGGCCAAAATCCATCTTTGGTTTCTAGGTAACGTACACATTACAACAAAACTGATTATTGCTGAAAGAAGGAAATTATTTGTCAATATTTAAAGTGTTGCCCATTGAAAACAATTATACACCAATGAGTTTCTCTTGTTAGCTAGGAAAGTAGTTAAAACATAAAAAATAAGACAACTGAGATGCATAATTTTCTTGTAAAGAATGTAGTACTAACTAATTTTAATCTCTATTTCAAAAATATTTTTTAAAAATAAATTGAAATTCTAGAAGAGGCAACATAACATGGATCAACAACTAGAAAACCACTAGACCAGCTGCATAATTACATTAAGTGAAAAAATTACAATATTATTTGATAACGATTGCTACATGAAAAAACCTACTCCCTCCGATCGGAAATAACTGTCGGCAATTTTGTACTAACTTAGTACAAAATTTGTACTAAGTGACCGACAGCTATTTCCGATCGGAGGGAGTACAAAGTTTCATCTAAAATAGTTTATTTATGTCATTTTCAAAAGTAGCATGCTAGTGATACTCCTCGTCTATAATGTACAGAAGACAATTTTTACGTAATGTCGAATGAATTTTTACTGGCATCAAATCTTCAACATCACATATGTTATCTTTTGTTCAGATTGTCTTCTGATACTGTGAAGGTGTGAATTCGCTCTAAACGAGCTGGTTAAAGTACATGGTGTGATTTTTTCTTTCTAATTGTATGGAATGATATGAAATGAGAACACAGAAAATATCAATCGACTAATATGATCATTTCAGCGCAGAAACAGAAGAAATAGATATCTTTTCTTGTCAGTTATTTTGGGAACTAACTAGTCACATTGTCCTATTTCTACAGATTATTTTTTTACACAGTTACCGAATTTAATGAATATTTACCCTTATGAAGGCCCAAAATACAAATCAGACATCAAAACCAGGTATTAGTTAATGTAAAAAGTATTATAAATTTTGGTAATATATGTACTACTATATAGTTTTTCAGTTTACAATTCACAAAAAATAATTTATGGTAAAAAATAAATCTTTTCTAAAATAAATTTCAGCCCAAAATAATCAGCACATACTAAAGAGGCAAAGTAACATGGAACACCAACTAAATAAACCATAAAATCTCTATATATATTTTACTTCGACTAAATAATTACATATTGTTGAACACCTTGAACAAAGTTTTCTATCAACAACAATAACGGGAAACCCCAACATAATTAGCTATAGTGTGCCTCCAGGAGCATACTGTCATCTCAGAAAGAAATGATCTATGTGACATGCCATGCCTTCGATTAGGCACTGATATCTACTTCTACAAAATGTGGATGAATTTCTCCATCCATGATAAAAAAAATAGAAGCAAAAATAGTAACTAGGTCGTGCACATAAAATAATGCACTGCGAGGTCGAGGGAGACGAGCTAGTAGCCGCCGCAGTCCATCGCCATGGTGCCGGTATCCAAGAACTGGTGGAAGGTATACCCGGTGGCGGCATCGTCGTGGCCGCTCTCTCCGCTGGCGTCGGTGTCGACGTCCATGCAGCCGTCGTCACCGCACGGCGGCTGGTTTAGGTCGAGCCACAGCGCGCGGTCCATGCCACCGGCAGCAGCAACATCGTCGCTGCCTGCACCGTGCGTCTTGATCGCCGCCACCGGAGACATCACAACGCTTCCAGAGGCCATGCCGCGGTGGCGCCGCATGTGGCCGCCGAGCGCCTGGCCAATGGCGAACTCGAGGCCGCAGATGGAGCACGTGTGCAGCTTGGGCTTGAGGTCGCCGTCGAGGCGTGGCTTCTTGTGGCTGGCCCGGTGCCCTCCCAGCGCCTGGAACGACGGGAACACGCGGCCGCACGTCTTGCACGGGAATGCCCGCTCCGGTGCGCGGTCACCGCGCCCAGACACCGGCATCGGCTGCTCTCGGGACACGAGCAGCAGCACGCGCGCCATCTGCCCTTCCTCGAACGAAAATCTGTTCATCACTGCTCGTGCTTTCGATCTACCAGCCCGATCGGATATCGATCGATCTCTGACGAAGAAGATGCTGAGGTGAGATGGAGAAATTAATGGATGAAGAAGCGCATCAGTCTGTATCCTTATTTATAGACATGGATTTTCTTGCCATAAAGAAATCATCCAGTAGCAAGGAAGCAGTGACGACTGTAATTAAAAGTCTGTGCAGGAGACGTTACCCCAACAAGGAGGACAAAGAAACGGTTGCCGTTCTCTGCATTTTTTTGTACGCGGCGCCACGGAGCCAGTATGACATGTCTTCTTTCCTGTTAGGTTAATGAATAAATACGCAGCAGCGGGATGATGTATGGTCAGGCTTCCATATGATTCTGGGTCAGCTGTTCCTCGATCTAGAGAACCTGTCATATTTTCAGAAAACTGGCGAAAATAAATAAACTGAAGTCAAGAACCCCTTCCACAGTAAATAAAACAAGTATACATTTCTAGGGAAATGCCTACTGTTAGCGCCCTCCGACCGCTACCATTATCGTGCCGGTAATTGAATATATCAGCAATAGCAAATAACAAAACAACGATATCAAATAACAGAACAGCAACATACACTACATAGCTAGTCTAGCTAGTTTCCCCATCTCTAATGAATGGGATGGTCTTTAAAGTCAGAAGAGTCTGACAGCCGAAAAGTCTTCGTGCACATGCCCCTATGTACCAGCGGCTAGAGCTGAAGTAACCGTCGTTGAACTCTTGAATAGACTGGAATATTATGAAAAAAAAACTTGCAATACACGTAAATAATACGATATCCACTTCTTCATTGGAGCAACAAACACATGATTTCCCGCCCTCCTCAACATCACCGGCGAGATCGCCACCGACTAGGTGGACATGGAGACGGAACACCTTATTCTTCGCCTACGCAGCATCGCCATAGTCGCCAAGTCACCATAGCTTCGTTGTTTGTTGACTAAACCTTAAATTTAGGGATCCAACTGTCGTTGGGATGACTTCAGGGGTATGCCAAGGGCAGCGCAGTCTGCCGGCTGGCATCCCAGGAGTCTCCACGGCGTCAAGTAGGAAAGACCGGCTCTAGCTAAAGGGCCGGCTACGCTAGCAGCCGGCTGGCTACTCCACCGAGGAGAGCCAGAGCCAGGCGATGAAGATAAGATTCCTCCAACGGCCGGATCGCCGAAAGTGGCCTGGCCCCGACAAGATCGACAGAGGCAAAGGACGAGAGTGACGCCCGCCACGACCGGACTCCACCAACCAGCGAGCAGGAGCCTTCCCCACGAAAGGATCCGAGGCAAAAGGGAGGGCATATGCCTCCCAGATGCCGGTCCAAAGGAGGAAAAGGCACTTTATAAAGCGCAACTGTCAGAAGGGGACAGAGGAGGGTCAGAAGATCACGCCGAAGACGCAGCCACGAGGAGCCGGCAGCCGGGCAACCGGCCACCTAATCTGTAACCAGACCCCCGCCTATATAAGGGGGTCTGGACCCTTAGCCTAGGGGATCGAATCCTTCTCCTTCTTCCTCCTCTAGACGAACAGCTCGAGGAGCACTGTAACCACTGTAAAGCTAATAGAAAGGAGGCAAGAAGTAGGGGTTTTACCTCCAGCGTGGAGGGCCCTGAACCTGGGTAACCGAGGTGTCTCCGTTGGCACAATCCCGAGTCGGACCCATCGTCACCACCATTGAGCCCCTCCGTTAAGCCATCCCCATGGCTACTGTCTCTAAATTCCCACGACAGTTGGCGCCCACCGTGGGGCAACGCGCGGCGATGACCGGAGTCAAGTTCCGGCCAGGATCCCCGTCGATCCCCGGCGAAAGGGTCGCCTCTGGCCTCGTCTGGAGGTTCGGCACCCTCGACTGCGTCAGCGACAGCTTGGCCTGCTTCGAGGACGGCTTCGGCGGCAGCGGCTCCTTCCTCGACATCGGCAGCCACTGCTTCTACGTCGCCAAGCCCTTCCCGGAGGAGGTAACCGACGTCCTCGATCCTCTCAGCGACGGAGGCTCTAGTTGCGGCGAAAGCTGTGACTTTGGCGCCATGGTCGAAGTGATGGCCCTAGGAGATGAGGAGGGCGGCGACCCACCGCGCTCCGCGCTCCGCGCGCCCGCCGCTCGAACGCCTTCCTCTGCAGGAGCAGAACGCTCCACTCCCAGAACAGGACACCTCGGATGTCGCCGTCGTGGACCTGCGTGCACCGCTCGACCGCGTCATCGACCCCGCCCGGGTCGCGGAGGCCCTGGAGCGGACGCGCCTCGTTCTCCTCAGCAGGGCGGCCGGGGAGGAGGCTGCCCGGTGCCACATAAGCACCACGCTCCGTGAGTTCTACGATGCGCATGGAGATGCGCCGGATGAGCTCGTCCGCGGCCAGCAGCGCGGCCATGGACTCGACGCCGCGGGCCCTAGCCAGGTCCAACGGTCGCCATCGACAAGCCCGGGCTTCGGAGGGCGCGGACAGGGCGGTCGCGCCCCGAGCAGTAACACCCGAGGATGCCGTGTCCAGCAGGCTGGTGGAGCTGGAGGGCCACGCCCAGTCCCGGCGCCGACGCCAGGGCTGAAGCCTCAAGTTCGCCAGCCGGCCCTGCACATCCATCTGTGGCTTGACCACATGAAGAAGCTTCCCAAGGGACCTGGTACCTCAAAGCGAGCGGCTACCGACCAAGGAGGCCCGGGGGCTGCGGGCGGCGGTCAGGGGCGCAAGGAGGGCAAGTACACCCTCGATGCTGCACTTGACCAGCCCTGCAAGTTCCACAGCACCCCCGGTAGGGAAGCGACCCACTCCACGCATCAGTGCCGCTTCATGAGAGAGCTGGAGCAGCGCGCTCGGCAGCTCCCTGGAGGCCTGCAAGCGCAGCTGGCTGAAGGCCAGGAGGACCAGCAACATGAGCCGACTGCGGATGATCCGGATCAAGGCGAGGAGGACTTTCCGGTGGATGTTGAGCAATATCACGTCTTTACTACCCTGAACAAAGACAAAAGGAACAACCTTTGGCATGAGGTAGAGGTGAACGCCGTCATGCCTACAGAGCCCCAGTTCATGCACTGGTCCAAGGCGGCCATCACCTGGGGACGCGAAGACCATCCGCGACTGATGCCCAGTCCTGGAGAGTATGCTCTGGTCTTGGACCCCATCATACGCTCCGATACGCACACATGCCGGTTCTCCCGCGTGCTCATCGATGGTGGCAGCAGCATCAACCTTCTCTACCGAAGCTCACTGGAGAAGTTGGGCATCCCGCTTGCTCAGCTGAAACCGAGCCGGCTCACCTTCCATGGCATCGTGCCTGGGCACTCGTGCACCCCTTTGGGAAAGGTGCAGCTGGAGGTTCTCTTCGGGGAGAAGGGAAATAGCCGCCGCGAGCCCATCTGGTTCGAGGTGGTGGACATCAGCAGTCCTTACCATGCTTTGCTTGGCCGCCCGGCTCTGGCAAAGTTCATGGCGGTGCCGCACTACGCCTACCTGAAGATGAAGCTCCCAGGGCCCAGGGGCGTGATCACCATCTCGGGAAGCTTCAAGAAGTCCCTGGTGTGTGCCAAGGAGAGCTCGCAACTGGCGGAGGCGTTGGTCGTCGCTGAGGAGAAGCGACAACTTCTCCATCGCGTGGAGCTAACCCAGCAAGATGTGCCGGCTCGCCAGTCGCCGGTGGAGCAGTTCAAGCTGGCCAATGACACCAAGAAGATTCTGCTGGACGAGAGCGACCCCTCCAAGTACGTCATCATCAGCACCGGCCTTTCTGCTAAATAGGAAAGCGAGCTCACCAGCTTCCTCCGTGAGAATCGGGACATCTTTGCATGGTCTCCAAAGGACATGCCTGGTGTGCCAAGGGAGGTGGCTGAGCACTCACTCAATGTCCGGCCGGATGCCAAGCCGGTCAAGCAGCCGCTGCGGCGCTTTGCCGAAGAGAAAAGGAAAGCCATCGGTGAGGAGATTGCCCGGCTCCTCGCAGCCGGTTTCATTATGGAGGTGTTCTACCCTGATTGGCTAGCGAACCCAGTCTTGGTCCTGAAGAAGAACAACACTTGGCGCATGTGTATCGATTACACCAGCCTCAACAAGGCCTGCCCCAAGGATCCCTTCGCGTTGCCACGCATCGACCAGGTGATCGATTCCACAGCCGGTTGCGACCCGCTGTCCCTCCTGGACGCCTATTCAGGCTATCACCAGATCCCGCTCTACCAGCCGGATCAGATCAAGACATCCTTCATCACCCCATATGGAGCTTACTGCTATGTCACTATGCCATTCGGCTTGAAGAACGCTGGAGCAACTTACCAGCGAACCATGCAGCGGTGTCTGCGGGGGCAGATTGGCCGGAATGTACACGCTTATGTGGACGACGTGGTGGTGAAGACTAAGCAGAGCGGCACGCTCCTGGATGATCTCAAGGAGACCTTTGCCAACCTGCGGCGCTATCGCATGAAGCTCAATCCTGAGAAGTGCACCTTTGGCGTGCCGACTGGATAGCTACTAGGTTATATTATTTCCCAGCGAGGGATCGAGGCTAACCCCTCGAAGATAAAAGCCATCGAGGCCCTAGAGCCGCCCACCCAGCTCAGAGATTTGCAGAAGTTTGCTGGGTGCTTGGCCTCGCTCAGCCGGTTCGTCAGCCGGCTCGGGGAGAAGGCCATGCCGCTATACCACTTGATGAAGAAGACAGACCATTTCGTTTGGTCCCAGCGCGCTGATGATGCCTTCAAGGATCTCAAGCGAGCCTTGTCTACCGCGCCAATCTTGGCAGCGCCGGCTCCGCGAGAGCCAATGCTGCTCTACATCGTAGCTACTCCACGGGTCATCAGCGTCGTGATCGTGGTGGAGCGTACTGAGGAGGGCAAGGAGCTGCCAGTTCAGCGCTGATACGTTGCAAACCTATCTATAATTTTTGATGCTCCATGCTTGTTTTACACCAATTGCTATATGTTTTGTCTACACTTTGTGGCACTTTTATGATTTATTTGGACTAACCTACTAATAGTTGCAAAAGTGCACAATGTTCTTGTTTTACACTTTGATGTGTAGGAATTACCAAGAATACAAGTGGAAACCTTGTTGGAGTCAAATTGGGACTTTCCAGAAATCTGTGCCAGAACTCTTTTTGAAGATGGTCACGTTATGGGTTGAAGACCGCGTCAAACGGAAAACTCTTCAATTACAAAGTTGTAGGGAATTTTCACGGCGAACGTTCTGGACATAAAATTCACCTGATTCCAAGTCCGAACGGCCGAGATAAGCCCGCTCCATTGCGGCCCAAGATGGGGAGACGGGAATCCGAGAGACTATATAAAGGGGGAAACCCTAGCTCGTGGGAGACACCTCCACCCACAAATTTGCAGCCACCAGAGCCACGTTTTCGCCTCCCCCATGGATCCCATCTCCATGGGGGAGGGCTCCTATGAAGCCATGAAGGAAGGGGGCTAAGGGGCAGCGCTCCCCCATGATGCTGGCGGCGGGGAAGGAGTCCCCCGCGCCGTCGCCCGCGCCGCCGCTGCCGCCCACGCCCTCGCTGCTCCTCTCCACCATCTTCACCGCTATCTCCATCACATATGCCGTGGTTCATCCTCCCACACACCTCTGTACCGTCCTATGTAAACATGGTGTTTGATGCTATAATATGTATCCTATGATCTATGTCACGTTTCCATAGTTTATTTGTTCTTAGATTAATTTGTTGAATGTCTTTGGTTTATTAGAGTTGTATGTTGATATCGTACTGTCCTTTGGTGTCCATTATATTTATGCGCGCATGGATTAAACATCTTAGGGTTAGTAGTATGTGCAAAAGGAAGGGGGTAGTTCTGCCGGAGTGACAGAAACCTGAGGATGCGAACCGGAACGTTGCACGTATGGGAGTAAGAGGACCATTAGCTTAAGGCTATGGTTGGAGAAACCTTAATGCATTGTTAGTAGTTACGGATGATTGCTAACAATCCAATCATAAGTACTTGTAATCCCAAGTAGCGGAGCGCATGTAGATTTAGCCTCTCCCACATAGAAAACTGCATCGAAGACAATGAACTCGATATCTTCACTAGTTAATCTTGGACAAAGCCACCACAATTACCACCACTATTCCACACTCATGGTACTGTTATTTTATGTTTGCTTAGTATACTTTATTGCTGCAGCACTAACATTTACTTTCTTGTATTTATTATCTTGCAAAGCTATCTCTCATACCCGTATTGTTGCACTAGTTTTATTTCCTAGATAATGCAAACATTTAGTGTGCGTAGAGTTGTATCAGTGGTTGATAGAACTTGAGAGAACATTATCCTACCTTTAGCTCCTCGTTGGGTTTGACACTCTTACTTATCAAAAAGGCTACACACGATCCCCTATACTTGTGGGATATCAAGACCTTTTCTGGCGCCGTTGCCGGGGAGCAATAGCGTGTGGGTGAATATTCTTGTGTGCACTTGTTTGCTTTATCTCTAAATAGTTTTTACTTCCAGTTTTAAGTTGTTCTCTATCTTAGTATGGATAGGGAATGCGAATTACAAAAAAAATTAGTTGTACTTGTTACCTAAAAACGTTTTCAAAAAGGAAAGTGATTGGAAAGATGAGTAATGGTTAAGTGGGGGTCGACCTTGAACACTTCTGTTCATGCCTATGAAACCAAAACAAATCTTTCAATGGAAGCTTTTCAGTTAAAAACTTATACATATTGTGTATATTGTATATATTGTACATATTCCTCTGTACCATAAAAGTAAAGTGATAATTGTAGTTCCTAGTTACTTGGAAGTTGATAGTTATGCTTTGCTGTCCAAAAACAGATTTTCTGTGCTTCACCGTATAAAATGTTTAAAATCACCAGAACGTGATATTGACCTAAAATTTCTTGAGTGCAAAGTAATGCTTATTGTCTTTCTTTCATTAGACTAACTTTTTCTGATTTTAGTTATGTAGCTGTCTCAAAAAATTCGATTTTCACCGACTATTCTGTTTAGACAGATTTATGTGCTTCACTATAAAAAAATCGTGAAAAATCTCAGAGTAATGTTTTGATCTAAAAAAAATTTGTGCATAAACCTGAGATTATGATCTGTCTTTATTTAGTTTGGAGTTTTTCGATTTGAGCTACCTAACTATCTCATTGAGTGTCATCTTTACAGACTGTTCAGTTTTGACAGATTTCTTAGTTTATTCAATATTGTACTTGGTGTTATTAGTTTCATTAGTTTTTCGACGGACGACGGAAATCATGAATACCTTAGTATATACAGTGGCTAATGTTGAGTTTAGATTATGAAACTTGTCAATGCTTGAACATGAGTGGATTTTACTTAATGAGTACTAACCCTACTAATGAGTTTTGTGAAGTTTTATGTGGATGTAGCTTATAAGTTCTAATCAATATGGTGATATGAGATGAACAAGAAGACACAAGAGCTCAAGCTTGGGGATGTTTAGGTGCATCCCAAGAACATGTCCAAGAAGATACAATCATCTAAGCTTGGGGATGCCCGAGTCACCCCCCTATTCATCAATTAACATGAGGTTGTCTCCTTCATGCTCTATATTACGCATCCACATGATATGTATTGTGTTAATTTGTATTATAATTGCTTTTATATGTCTTGGTTTTATCCTCTTTAATTTTATTAGGCTCTTTATTTTGTTTTTATTGCTTCTTTACTTTCACTTATAAATTGAAAACAACAAAAATAGTTCCTTTTGTTTTGCTTCTTTGTTTGGTTCTCTATTCTGCGCCTAGCTCAAAGGCGTTAAAGAAAAGCACTCTTGGGAGATAACCCATGTTTTCTTTTCAGTACTTTTTCTTTTATTTGAGTCTTGGAAGTTATTACTACTGTAATAACCATTCCTTATCCTTTTTATTTTATTGTTGTGCCAAAAAGAGCCTCTAATTTGAGGGAGGTAAGATTTGGGGAAGTTGCTGTCCTGAAACAGATTTTAGTGCTGCATCGTAAAAATTCATGAAAATTCTCAGAATATCTTTTTAACTTGCGATTTCTTGTGCATATGCCCCAGGTTATATCCAAACTTTCATTAGTTTTGCACTTTTCGATTTGAGCAACAGAAGGTCCTCGAAAAAATCGACCTTTGTCAGCTGTTCTGTTTTGACAAATTTCTGCCACTATTTGTGTTTGCCTCTCGATCGCTTTCTTTTTGAGTTCTTTTGATCACGGAACTTTTGAGGAAGTTGCTACAGTAGTATATGCTTTATGTGTGGTGTTTTTGAGTTGAAACCTGAACCAAAAAGGGTTGATTTACTATTATGCTTATGCTAACATTGCTAATAGAATTGTGTTGAGTTTTGTATGAAGGAAGTTTTCAAGTGTAGGGATTGGAGAATGATGAGATGAGATGAAGAATGCACAAAAGCTCAAGGTTGGGGATGCCCATTTCACCCCAAGAAATATCCAAGAGGTACAAGCGTCAAAGCTTGGGGATGCCCCCGAGGCACCCCTTCTTCATCGGCAAAAATTAGGTCACCTTTCAAAACACTATATTTTTATTGCTTCATGCACTATGCATTTTTCTTGGAGTGTCTTTACTTTAGCTTTCAGTTTTCTTTTGTTTTGTTTGCTGCAATAAATGGTTGGACCCCAACAAATTTCTTTTGGAGGAGATGTACTTGCTTTTCATTTGCCAAGAACACTCTAGTTTTCACTCTTATCATTCAACGAGTGTTCTCTTTTTCTAGAACTGCGTTTAGCTTTCATTTTTTGCCTTGATTTTTGGTCAAATCTTGTTATATCTTTGCATCAAGGTGTATTTGGACCTCTGGTCAATGTTGGTATTCATCAAAAGAGTTGTTTCAAAAAGGTTTGAATGGTGTTGGAAAAGAGAAAAAGTTTCATGCAAAAAGTGGTACAAAAAGGAGCTTGTTTAGACTGTGGCTTAGACTTTTGCATGCCATGCTTGATGTCGTTTTGACAATATGCTTAGTGATTTTTGCTTTAGCATGACTTGTCTCAAATGACTGAGATTGCTTAATTAGTCTTTGAAAAAATCATGCATTGTTTTTATTATGTGGAAGCATTTATTTGGTTTTCTCCTTTGATGCTTTATTTGGGTTGACTTGGCGCATGCTTACAATATGTTTGACTCTTACAAAGTCGCCATTAGCCTCTATGATCATTTGGTTTTTGACTTGTGATGCTATTTTATGCTTCTCTTAATGATGTTTTGTCGCTATGCATGATTATGGCCGTTATTGCTCTCTTAGTTGGTCGCTCACAGTCTTTTGCTAGCCCTCACTTTGTACTGAGTATGAGCTCTACTCGTGCATCCAACTCCCAAAATCCAAGTTATTCCAGTGTGTCCACTATAAATTCCTATGCATGGTATTTGCAAGCCATTCCAAGTAAATTTTCATGTGCTACCTTTCAAAAAAATCTTCAAAACACTTCTCGTTTTGTGACACTGTTTTCAGCTCATGGGGACGTAGTGGTCGGATTTGCTATCTTCCATACTGCTAAATTACAAAAAGAAAAAAAAGAGAAAAAAATAAAGAAAAAAAGGCACTCCTCCATGGTATGTGAATGTTGGTGGGCACCCGATGGAATCGGTTAGCCATGGTTTGTGAAAGGAAAAAAGATGGGGAGGAGTGCCAAGCTTTATAAAAGAGCACTAAAGTGTCAATCTCTCTCTCAAAAACTTGCTTCATTTTTGTATGGAAGATAGTAAGAACCCCATTGCTAGTCGTTGACAAAAACAACCACCTCTCAAAACCCAATTTTTATCTCTCTGTTTTACAAATGAAAAGCTCTAGCATATGTTCAATCACTACTTCCCTCTGCGAAGGGTCTTTCTTTTACTTTTATGTTGAGTCTCCACCTTCTACCTTTATGCACCATCTAAGAGAGCAGAGTTGCCATTCTGAGTATAATGTGCATAGTCCCAAAGTTTATTATAGATTGATTCATGATTATGATTTCACTTGTTCTTAAATTATTTGTATCTAGTCGCCCTTTTAAACTTGAAGGTGTCCTATGCATTTATGTTTTGCTATTCCATGAAGGACAAGCTGAAAACTACTTGTTATGTTTTTCCATATGATTTGAACACACGTTTGACTTTCATTGTTTCATTATTCATGATCTTTCGTTTGTGTTTTTTTCATGTTATAACATGGTTGCTAAGTTTTTATTGTCAAGATTATGTCTCTTATGCCCATGTTTTAAGTTCTTTGATCCCAGCACTCAATGCTTTACTTAGATGATCAAGATTGTGATGGTGCATGTCACCTCAAAAATTATTCTTTTGTTATCACTTACCTACTCGAGGACGAGCAGGAGTTAAGCTTGGGGATGTTGATACGTTGCAAACGTTTCTATAATTTTTGATGCTCCATGCTTGTTTTACACCAATTGCTATATGTTTTGTCTACACTTTGTGGCACTTTTATGATTTATTTGGACTAACCTACTAATAGTTGCAAAAGTGCACAATGTTCTTGTTTTACACTTTGATGTGTAGGAATTACCAAGAATACAAGTGGAAACCTTGTTGGAGTCAAATTGGGACTTTCCAGAAATCTGTGCCAGAACTCTTTTCGAAGATGGTCACGTTACGTGTCGAAGACGGCGTCAAACGGAAAACTCTTTAGTTACAAAGTTGTAGGGAATTTTCACGGCGAACGTTCTGGACATAAAATTCACCTAATTCTGAGTCCGGACGGCCGAGATAAGACCGCTCCATTGCGGCCCAAGATGGGGAGACGGGAATCCGAGAGACTATATAAAGGGGGAAACCCTAGCTCGTGGGAAACACCTCCACCCACGAATTTGCAGCCACCAGAGCCACGTTTTCGCCTCCCCCATGGATCCCATCTCCATGGGGGAGGGCTCCTATGAAGCCATGAAGGAAGGGTGCTAAGGGGCATCGCTCCCCCATGATGCCGGTGGCGGGGAAGGAGTCCCCCGCGCCGTCGCCTGCGCCGCCGCTGCCGCCCATGCCCTCGCTGCTGCTCTCGACCATCTTCACCGCTATCTCCATCACATATGCAGTGGTTCATCCTCCCACACACCTCTGTACCATCCTATGTAAATATGGTGTTTGATGCTATAATATTTATCCTATGATCTATGTCACGTTTCCATAGTTTATTTGTTCTTAGATTAATTTGTTGAATGTCTTTGGTTCATTAGAGTTGTATGCTGATATCGTACAGTCCTTTGGTGTCCATTATATTTATGCGCGCATGGATTAAACATCTTAGGGTTAGTAGTATGTGCAAAAGGAAGGGGGTAGTTCTGCCAGAGTGACAGAAACCTGAGGACGCGAACCGGAACGTTGCACGTATGGGAGTAAGAGGACCATTAGCTTAAGGCTATGTTTGGGGAAACCTTAATGCATTGTTAGTAGTTACAGATGTTTGCTAACAATCCAATCATAAGTACTTGTAATCCCAAGTAACGGAGCGCATGTAGATTTAGCCTCTCCCACATAGAAAACTGCGTCGAAGACAATGAACTCGATATCTTCACTAGTTAATCTTGGACAAAGCCACCACAATTACCACCACTATTCCACACTCATGGTACTGTTATTTTATGTTTGCTTAGTATACTTTATTGCTGCAGCACTAACATTTACTTTCTTGTATTTATTATCTTGCAAAGCTATCTCTCATACCCGTATTGTTGCACTAGTTTTATTTCCTAGATAATGCAAACGTTTAGTGTGCGTAGAGTTGTATCAGTGGTTGATAGAACTTGAGAGAACATTATCCTGCCTTTAGCTCCTCGTTGGGTTCGACACTCTTACTTATCGAAAAGGCTACACACTATCCCCTATACTTGTGGGATATCAAGCGCCCGGTGTACTACTTGAGTGAGGTGCTCACCCTCTCCAAGCAAAACTACCCGCACTACCAGAAGATCGCGTACGGCGTGTACATGGCGGCCAAGAAGCTGAAGCACTACTTCGAGGAGCACCCCATCACGGTGGTGAGCACCACTCCACTTTCAGAGATCATAGGGTGCAAGGATGCAACCGGCAGGGTGGCCAAGTGGGCGATCGAGCTTGCAGCTCATACCATTCAATACAAGCCCAGAACAACGATCAAGTCCCAGATCATAGCAGACTTCTTCGCCAATCGGGGAGAGCACCAGTACCTGCCACCAGCTCCAGACTCCACCCACTGGCGGATGAACTTTGATGGCTCCAAGATGCTCGATGGCTTGGGAGCCGGTGTCGTCCTCACCTCCCCTAAGGGAGACAAGCTGCAGTACGTGCTGCAGATGCATTTCCGCGCGTCAAACAACATCGCAGAATACGAAGCCCTGGTGCATGGGCTCAAGCTGGCCAAGGAGATCGGCATCCGGAGGATCCTCTGTTTCAGAGACTCCGACCTGGTGGTGCATCAGGTCTCTGGGGAATGGGATGCCAAGGACGCCAACATGGCCTCCTACCGCTTCTACATGTAGCAGCTCTGCGGATTCTTCGAAGGCTGCGGGTTCCATCACGTCCCAAGGGCAAACAACAACGAAGCAGACCGGCTGTCCAAGATCGGTTCCACCAGGCAAGACGTCCCGGCTGGGGTGTCATTGGAGATCATCCGGAAGCCATCCATCAAGCCTTCGCCGGAGTCTACCTCCATTTACATGGCCGGAGACCCAGCACCGGCTCAGGCGCCGCCACCAGACTCAGGGGCTACCGCCTCGGGGCTGAAGGAAGCAACCGGCCAGCCCAGCGCGGCCGGCTTGACGAAGGACTCGGGGGCTGCCGTCTCCGGACCAGTCCCTACAGCCGGCCAACCAGGCGAAGCCGGCACGACAAAAGACCCGGGGGCTGCTGATCCCCTGGTCGCCAGTGTCTTCCACATACGGGAGATACCATCCTGGGCAGAGCCGTTCTCCAACTACCTCATCACTGGGGACCTGCCTCAAGACGAAGCAGAAGCTAGGCGACTTCAACATCGCGCGCTGGCGTACACCATCATCAATAGTGAACTGTACAAGCGCAGCGTGTCTAGAATCTTCTAGAAGTGCATCGAGCCGGAGGAAGGGATAGAGCAGCTGAGAGAGATACATCAAGGGGAGTGCGGGCACCACGCATCTTCCAGAGCTTTGGTAGCTAAGGCCTTCCGCCATGGTTTCTACTGGCCGATGACCCTGAAGGATGCAGAGTAGCTAGTGAAGCATTGCAATGGCTGCCAGCGTTTCTCCAAGCATCGACACACTCCGGCGGCAGCCCTCAAGACCATCCCGCTCACTTGGCCATTTGCTGTCTGGGGCCTGGACATGGTAGGACCATTCAAAACAGCACCCGGGGGCTTGACGCATCTTTTGGTCACAGTGGACAAGTTCACCAAGTGGATCGAAGCAAAGCTAATTAAAAAACTTGACAGCTCGTCCACCATCAAGTTCTTCAACGAGATCATCACAAGATATGGAGTCCCCCACAGCATCATCACTGACAACGGGACAAACTTTGCAAAGGGAGTCTTTGCAGAGTACTGTGGCCAGTAGGGCATCCGGCTGGACTTGGCATCACTGGCGCATCCTCAGACCAATGGGCAAGTGGAGAAAGCAAATGGGCTAGTCCTGGCCGGCATCAGACCAAGACTGGTCGAGCCTCTTGAGCGTTCAGCTGGCTGTTGGGTCGAAGAACTGCCCTCAGTGCTCTGGAGCCTGCGCACCACCCCAAATCGCTTTGTCGGCTTCACACCTTTCTTCCTGGTCTACGGAGCTAAAGCGGTGCTGCCCACTGACATTGAATTCGATGCACCCAGAGTTGTCCAGTACACAGAGAAGCAAGCAAAAGAAGCTTGAGAAGATGGCATCGACCTCCTCGAGGAGGTGATGTCTACGCACACGTCTGTTCTTGTAGACAGTGTTGGGCCTCCAAGTGTAGAGGTTTGTAGAGCAGCAGCAAGTTTCCCTTAAGTGGATCACCCAAGGTTTATCGAACTCAGGGAGGAAGAGGTCAAAGCTATCCCTCTCAAACAACCCTGCAATTACGATACAGAAAGTCTCTTGTGTCCCCAACACACCCAATACACTTGTCAGATGTATAGGTGCACTAGTTCGGTGAAGAGATAGTGAAATACAAGCGGTAGTGATGATTATAAGTAGTAAATGTAATCTAAAATAAATATCGCTGCAAGCAAACATGTAACAAAACTGAAAGGAAACGGTGTGCAATGCTTGGAAACAAGGCCTATGGATCCTACTTTCACTAGTGGACACACTCCCAACAAATATAACATAATTGAACCAATAGATACTATCATCAATATGCAACTCAAAACAATTCTCCAATGGAAAATGAACACTAATTATGCATAGGGCTACGAAGCACTCCTCAAAGTCCGTATGTACCCAAACTAGATTGTCTCACACTATCACCATGAACGCACTAGATGGTTCCAACAAACACCAACATTTCATAGAGACATTAACCAAAAAGATACACATGATGCACACACTAGTCACCTTTACACCATGATACGAGGTATCTCCGGAGAGTACAATAATAAAGCATACGAGTAGCATAATATCTTAATAATAATATCTACCAATTCAACTAGATACAAAGCTCACGATCACATAAAGATCACATCATGGGAGAGAGAGGTGAACCACATAGCTACCGGCAGAGCCCTCAGCCCCGGGGGAGAACTACTCCCTCCTCATCATAGGAGACATCAAGGTTGATGGAGATGGCGGTGAGGTCGATGGAGACGGCGGAGACGGCGATGGAGACCGATGGAGATGGCTCCGGGGGCACTTCCCCGTCCTGGCAGGGTGCCAGAACAGAAACTTCTGTCCCCTGAAATTTGTCTTTGACGGCGGCGGCGCTGCGGAACTGTTCTGGGGAAAACGCCGATTGTTTTAGGGTTTTCTGTCCTGAGGCTTTATATAAACGAAGGGGCGGCGTCAGGAGGCGACCAGGGGGGTCTCACCACCAGGGGGCATGGCCAGGGGCTGGGCCGCGCCCCCTCATGGTGAGGCTGGCCCCTGGCCCCCCTCCGGCTCTCTTTTGGTCCTCGTCCTTTGTCCCGGATAAATAGGAGTTCTGGGACTTGTTTCGTCTAATTCTAAGAATATTTCTTATGTAGCATTTCTGAAACACAAAAATAGCAGAAAACAGGGAACTGGCACTGTGGCATCTTGTCAATAGGTTAGTTCCAGAAATCGCATAAAAACGACACAAAGTGTAACGTAACACAAGGCAAATGGTGTAAAAACAAGCATAGAGCATCAAAAATTATTGATACGTTTGAGACGTATCAGCATCCCCAAGCTTAACTCCTGCTCGTCCTCGAGTAGGTAAGTGATAACAAAAGAATAATTTTTGAGGTGACATGCACCATCACAATCTTGATCATCGAAGTAAGCATTGAGTGCTGAGATCAAAGAACTTAAAACATGGGCATGAAAGACATAATCTTGATAGAAGAAACTTAGCAACCATGTTATAACATGAAAAAGAACACAAATGAAAGATCATGAAAATGAAACAATGAAAGTCAAACGTGTGTTCAAATCATATGGAAAAACATACAAATGGTTTTCAACTTGTCTCTCATGGAGTAGCAAAACATAAATGCATAGGACACCTTCAAGTTTAAGAGGGCGACTAGATACAAATAATTTGAGAACAAGTGAAACTAACATCATGAATCAATCAATGAAAACTTTGGGACAATGCACATTATACTCAGAATGACAACTATGCTATCTTAACGGTGCATAAAGATAGAAGGTGGAGACTCAACATAAAAGTAAAAGAAAGGCCCTTCGCGGAGGGAAGCAGTGATTGCAAGTTTTATAAACCTTCAAAAATTATGGTACTTACCGGCTTTGAGCTCTCATTGCCCCCATCATAAGCATCTCGAATGGTTAAAGTTAATGCGAGAACACTTATGCTGCATATGCTTGATAAATCATAAGTTGAAAACCTCGTGTCCCGTGAAATACGAATACCCAAACCTCATGCTACTTTACTTAGAGTCCCAAGCAAGCTCTTGTCATTGTAAGTATACACATATCATCGAGAACCGCCAACGGGGTACCTCCATGCCCGATGACATGGAACAAGCCCACATCAAAATGACAGGACAAACAGACAATGAACACCTCGGCATCTCTTTTATTTACCATTGGTATAGCTTTTTATTGTGAGATGCGTCGTTGAATGTTCACTATGGGCATGCTGTAAATTTCCACCATGAATTATGCATGGCTTAGATTAGCGGCCCAGGCATTTCTCTAACACATATACAAACTCCATGATCCCACAAGATTCCCAATTCATTTCACACCGCGAGTATCCATAAACAAAAGATCACGATATCAACTCAAATGAAAGATAGTGCAATGTTGAAAGCTTGCCCCATGACGGCATGGCTGGGCTAATTCCAAACTTACAACTTGCAAGCATAACAACTCAACATAAGAGACCACAATGTCAAAATTTTAAAAATAAGAAAAATAAAATGTGCCATCCGGTTTGTGAGAGCTTTACTGACCAATTTTCGCATAACACTGGTAAGAGTTTAATTTGAAGAGTAGATAAAAGCAAGTCAAATGTACTTTGGAATAGCAAATTGCTAATAGGTATGTATGGTGGACACTTTGGCAAACTTGGTTTTTAGGAGTTTGATGCACGAGTAGAGCTCATACTCAGTACAAGGCGAGGGCTAGCAAAAGACTGGGAGCGACCAACTAAGAGAGCAATAACGGCCATAATCATGCAAAGCGATAAAGCGACATTAAAAAAAGCATAATATGGCATCAAAAGTCAAAAACTAAATGATCATAGAGGCTATTGGTGACTTTGTAAGAGTCTAACATGTGTGAGCATGCGCCAAGTCAACCCAAATAAAGCATCAAGGAGAAAACCAAAATAATGCTTCCAAACGATAAAAAAAAACAACGCATGATTTTTTCAAAGGCTCATTAAGCAATCTCAGTTATTTGAGACAAGTCATGCTACAGAAAAACCACTAAGCATGACATGCAAAAGTCTAAGCCGCAGTCTACACAAGCTCCTTCTTGTACCACTTTTTTGCATAAAGCTTTTTCTCTTTTCCAACACCATTCAAAAAATTTATAAACACCTCTTTTGATGAAAACCAATATATACCAGAGGTCCAAATACACCTTGATGCAAAGATAAAAGAAGATCTGAACAAATATCAAGGCGAAAAATGCAAGCTAAACGCAGTAGCAGAAAAAGAGAACACTCGTTGAACCGATAAGAGTGAAAAAGCGGAGTGTTCTTGGCAAATGAAAAACGGGGCATGTCTCTCTCTAAACACATGATGTGATCCAAACATTTATTGCAGCAAACAAAGCAAAAGAAAACTGAAAACAAAAGCAACTGACGCTCCAAGAAAAACGCATAGTTCATGAAGCAATAAAAATATAGTGTCTTGAAAGGTGACCTGATTTTTGCCGATGAAGAAGGGGGTGCCTCGGGGGCATCCCCAAGCTTTGACACTTGTACTTCTTGGATTTTTCTTGGGGTGATATACCCAAGCTTGAGCTTTTGTCCATTCTTCATCTCATCTCATCATTCTCCAATCCCTACACTTGAAAACTTCCTTCATACAAAACTAAACACAAATCTATTAGCAACATTAGTGTAAGCATAGTAATGAATCAACCCTTTTGCTTCAGGTTTCAACCTAAAACCACCACATATAAAGCATATACTGCTGTAGCAACTTCCCCAAAAAGTTGCGTGATCAAAAGAACTCAAAACGAAAGCGATAAAGCGGCAAACACAAATATTGGCAGAAATCTGTCAAAACAGAACAGCTGACAATGGTCGAATTTTTAAGGGGTTTTCTGTTACTCAAATCAAAAAGTGTTCAACTAATGGAAGTTTGGATATAACCTGGGGCATATGCACAAGAAATCGCAGGTCCAAAAGATATTCTGAGAATTTTCATTAATTTTTACGGTGCAGCACCGAAAACTGTTTCAGGACAGCAACATCCCCAAATCTTACCTCACTCAAATTAGAGGCTTCTCTTGGCACAAAAACGAAATAAAAAGGATAAGGAGTGGTTATTACAGTATTAATAACTTCCAAGACTCAAATAAAAGAAAAAGTACTGAAAATAAAACAATGGGTTATCTCCCAAGAGTGCTTTTCTTTAACGCCTTTGAGCTAGGCGCAGTAATTTGCAAACATGCTCATGTGGGCGCCATATAAGAGCTTGAGGCAAAGGCGCCATATAAGAACTTGAAGCAATAGAGAGCATCAAAAAGCATGTATTAAACACATTTAAATCTAAACCACTTCCTATAAAAAATAGTCTTGTAAAGAGATAAGTCATGAAAGCGCAAAGCAAAAAGCATAGGAAGGCAAAACAAGTACAACTTCAAGAATTGCAACATAAAGAGGGGAAAATCAATTTTGTTGAGATTCATCAAACCATGTTTCCCTCTCTCATAATAACTTTCAGTAGCATCATGAATAGAATTAACAATATAACTATCACATAAAGGTTCCCTATCATGAGCCACATGCATAAAAGAATTAATACTCCCCACATGAACAATAGTAGTAGGAGCAGATTCAACAGAATAATTATTCTCCTCACCATAATCATCAAAAACAGGAGGCATATTGTAATCATAACTAATTTTCTCCTCAAAAGTAGGTGAACTGAAAATACTATACCCATCATCATAACCATCATAAACTAGAGGTTTAGTATCATCACAAGCTGGAGAACAACTATTTCGCAAAGCATATTCATCAAACATATCATCATAAGAAGGAACATGGATAGTACTAATGGTACAACATTTATTAACCTTAGAATTGGTACCAAAAAGATTTTCAATATCAAAAGTAGAGTGCTTTTCCCAATCATGATCATTAACATAGGTAACAAGCATGGGAACATCATCCCAATCAGAATTATCATAATCTATAGCATGATCATAATGCTTAGGGGAAGATACCATGTCCTATCGCCTTTTACTCCTCTTCTTCTTCTTCTTCTTCATACTCTTCTTACTCTCTCCTTTAGGAGGGAGAGACTTGAAGGGCATCTTCTCCACATATTCTTTAGGAGGGAAAGGCATCTTCTCCACATAAACTGGTTTGCTGACAGAAACAATAGAAGAAACTTTGGAGGATTCCTCCTCTCTATTAATAAGATCGAAACATCTATTAGTCCTGTCATAGCTTGGCAAAACATCATGTTTTATAAGATCTTGTAAGTAAGTATTTGCGAGGCAATCTTTAGCACAATAGAGACGACAATCACGAAGGGTGCTATTAATATCAACATCTCTCATATCAACCAAAGAAATCTTTCTAGATATCTCTTCACAATTCAAAAACAAAGTAAGATCATCATACTGATTGAAAGTAATCTTATCATCACAATACAAATATGCGGTACTCACTCGATTAATTGGGCATTGAAAATTAAAGTGACCCTTTTTACAGCAAAATTCACAAAGAAAAGGATAAAGTTCACAAACCTTTTCACCAAGCTCATCTAGATCCCTGAGCCACGTATTGGTTTCTTCATTCCCGTGGGTGATGCAATAATCTTCCTTGTTGTGACTCTGTTCACAAGGTCTATGTATTCCACAAAAATTAACATGCTTATAAGAAATAGGACTTTTAGAAGTTTGAGCATGTTTATTGCAATCATCAATAACAATATCACTTTCTATGCAAGCGTCCTTAAAAGGTTCATGATACACGTTCCCATTTCCTTTAGGAACATTTGTCGTGGTTTCGTCAACAGATCTGCCATAGAGGTAGGGGTATGGCGGTTTGTGGAAGGGGGTGAACACGGAGAAGCGATCCAGGACGGTGGTAGCACGAGTTTACCCAGCTTCAGATCCCGCGACGGTGGCGAGATCCT
The DNA here is from genome assembly GCA_007115705.1 of Dactylis glomerata. Classification (NCBI taxonomy): domain Eukaryota; kingdom Viridiplantae; phylum Streptophyta; class Magnoliopsida; order Poales; family Poaceae; genus Dactylis; species Dactylis glomerata. The sequence goes on along the minus strand of QXEO01000180.1, from coordinate 1,822,133 downwards.
ACGTGCTGCTATAATTCACTATATGGCAACAAGTGCTCGATTACAATGATGAGGTTGGCTATTTCGCGGTGCGATTGGCAGTATGACTAGAACGTTTGCCTCAAGGGCTGCTCCACGCCGGGCTTATAAAGACGCCTGGCGTGGGCTACACGTTGGTACCGGAGCGGATACAACTTGGAGTCCTAGACTAAGTCCTATGCGTGTACGTCAAGGTAACTCGCCATGGGCCGTCTCCGGATCTGCCATGGGCCTGTCGTCAGTAAACCGCCATGGGCCTGTCTAAGGATCTGCCATAAGCGCCTGCGTCCAATACCGCCGTGGCAATTTCAGCAACTGGGCCGCCCGGTATGGCGAATCCGCCATACCACCCCTGATGGGCCACCCTGGCTTGCTGATTTAGGACTACGTCGCTGGTATACCTATTTGGTATATCCCCAACAATAGCCCCCAGGGAACTTCAAGATTGCCATCCACATCCGCCATGTATAGTCTTGGTGAGTTACTTCTGCCATAGCTCTTCTTCCCTTCTGTGCTGGGATGGCGATCATCTTGATGTTCCTTCTTCCATCTATTAATCCGCCGTAAATAACGGATCAAGCGACGTAGTTATCTTAGCGAGATTTTCGGGATCCGTTGGATCATACCGTGGAAATCCGCCGTAAATTCTGGTACGTAGTTCCTTCTAGGGCAAGATTTACTGTGCATGCACTGTTTTCGCCAAGTTACTTTTTTACCCCTGGACACGTGTCACCGGATTAGGGTTTCTGTGATCGGGACGAGCGGTGGTGATGGTGGGCACGAATCTCGAGGCCCAGGGTCTATATATACCCCGGCCTCTCACCCCCGGCCAGTTTACCCCTCATTCGCCCCGTCGCTTTCTCTCTCTTTAGCGCCGCCACGAGAGCTCCATCGTCTCCGACGAGCCGCGGCGGAAAATCCTCACCGCCGACGATGTTTTCCGCCACAAGCTGGCCTCGTCTTCCTCGTCCTTGTTTGAAATCTTGGAAGTTATTACCGCCACGCCGCTAGCTACCATGGAACCAGAATCGCCTCGCCAAGCCTCCAAGTCCGAAGCTGCCGAGGGCTTAGCGCGGTCTTCTGATACAGAGTCCGCCATGCCCGAGACCTCAGGAGGTGACTGGGACTCTTGTAACATAAATGAGGAGATTCTATCTTCCCTGGAGCAGGAAGGCCGCATAGCTGCTAAGGAGATCTCCAGATGGCGGGTTGAACCTGGTGAAGCACTGCCAGCTCCTTCAGACAAAGAGGTCGTCATACTGAAGTCCCACATTGATCGTGGCCTCAGTCTTCCGCCATCCTACTTCCTGAAAGGCGTTCTCCGGCACTATAGGTTACAGCTACACCACATTGCTCCGAATAGCTTCACCGCCCTAGCGGGATTTGTCGCGCTATGTGAGGGGTATTTGGGTATCAGCCCACGCGGAGATTTATTCCGCTTATACTTTAATATCCGCCACAACCGGGATGCGAACGGAGATCCTCGCAATTGCGGATCGATCTCCTTTGTTCCTCGGAGCGGGAAATCCTACCCCTACATTATCCCTCATGACTCCGCAAAGGGATGGCGGGGATCCTTCTTCTATCTGGCTGACCAGGCCCCTCCTGAAAGGAAGTTCGGCCTGCGGTCTTTTGTTGATGGCCCCGCCGAGGAGCAGGATAGCTGGGGTGTCATGGACGACTTTACAATGGATGATGAATGTCAGCTATGCTCACGACGAATTTCGAAACTTGTCTTCTCTGGACTGACAGGTGCCGATACCATCTACTGCTGGGTCTCACGGCGGATTCAGCCTCTTCAATACCGCCCATCCCTGATGTGCGAATATAGCGGAGCTGATGATCCTCAGTGCTATTCCAAGGAGGAACTATCTGCTGAAGAGATCGAGCTTCGAATCCGCAACATCATTAAGGTGGGGCAGGATGATCCTTTGAAGTTAAAGATCCCTATGTATGAGAATGGCAGTTGTCCAAAGGCGAGTCCCTCCTTATTCCGCCATAACAGCTGGTTTTTCTTAAATAACTTCATATTTCTTCGCAGCTTTCTTCCCTACCACCTTCCGAGCTGAGCCGCCTCGTCCGTTATCCTCGGACGAAAGAGCTTACTGATGACGAGGACGAGACATCCTCGTCTCCCAAAGGACAGAAGGTGGCGGAAGCGGAGGTAGTGGCGGATGAGCCCATAACAGCGGTTCCTCGTGGCATTCGCGGTGCTGGCGGGCGCATTCGTGGACTAGGCAAGAGAGTCCTCTCTCGCCATCCGTGCCCTGCTCTTCGCGGCCATCTGGACACCGTGCCCGAACATTCCGCCACTATCAATCTGCCAGAGCAGAAGTAAGGATAATCATAACTTGCCTTCATACCATATATAACCTGACTATTCTAATCTGTGACTAACTTCTGCGAATAGAAGAAGAAAAGTTCCTGGCCAGAAACCTCCAAGGGCCAAGCCATCTCCTGCTGCCATTCCACCTACATCGGATGCTCCTGCTCGCCCAACTGGGCCTTCCACTTCTTCCCAGCATGTCAGCAAGATGGCGGATGCGTCAAAGAAAAGTGCTGGAGCGTCAGATCGCCCCGCTAAAGGTGCCAAGAAGGTGAGTTTTAGCAGAAAAGCGGTTCATATGGACGCAGGAGCTGGGGAGGCCTCAAAGTGGAAGAAGAAATCAGAAGCTCTTTTCCTCCTTGATAATCTACAAGAGGAGGCCAGTAACCATGTGTCATCTGCTATGGCAGCGTTTGTTCAGAGAACAAGTCTTGTCAAAGAGGTATGTACTCCCAGTAGCCCCCGAGCGCCATGGCGGATTTGTAAATTCGATCCGCTATGGGGCTTCAAGAGTGACTCCTGTAAGTTTTTGAATAGCACAGCCCTCGAGCGCTGGTAGTTCACAGTGCTCTATAGAGAACTTTTAAATTTCATACTGAGTAGCCCCCGAGCATTATGGCGGATGACCATCCGGCATAAAGCTCTTAGGAAGACAAAAAATCAGCATAAGTAGCCCCCGGGCATCATGGCGGATTCTATCTATCATGATGCTCTGAGTGACTAAAAAATCATCGTGAGTAGCCCCCGAGCGTTATGGCGGATACTTATCCGGCATAAAGCTCTAAGAGTGACTAACACTTTAAATTATTTTGCCAGAACTACAAGAAGGTGGTAGAGGACCTGGTCCAGGTTGTCAGCTCGCAAGAGAAGGAGCTGGCAACCAAAAGCGCTCTTGTGGTGGACTTGCAGCAATAGCTTGAGAATAGCGGTAATTTACTTCAACAAGTTTTAATTCCCTTATGCTTATTCAATCAATGCTGTGCTGATACTTCCGCCATGCAGATGTTGCCAAGCTCAAGTCCACACTTGAGGGGGTGGAGAAGGGTCACGCCATTGCGATGGATGAGCTGCAGCAGCAGCTCCAAAAATCTCTGGCCGCAAACACTCTCCTCGAAGAGCAGCTGAAGGACTAGAAGCGCCAGAAGCTCAAGAAGGACAAGGAGATAGAGGATCTCCGCAAAGCCGCTGCTGATTTTGAAAAGCGGCGCGAAGGCTTTAACGAGCTCCTCCATCACTTCCAGGACACCTTGCTAGGTGCCATTTCTTCTTATAACGCAGAGTTTTGCAATTTCTGCTATGCCGTGCATGACGCATCTTCTTTTTCCGCTATGCAGTCGCTTTGGGGCAGGGCGAGGCGGATACCGCCAAAGGCTTGTGCATGGCCACCGACGCAGCGAAGAAGGAGCTTGATGGCCTTCTCAACGCTGGTCGCCAGGCATGCGGGAGCCTGCAAATAGCGGGTTCTTCCAACCTCTCCGCCCTTGCGCTTACCCAGAAGCTGCTGCTGGTGCCAGGGCTCATGGCGGACTGGAAACAGTCCTCTGCTCGGGGTGGTGCCAGGACTGCTCTGACCTTGGCAAAGGCCCACTATCCCGAGATGGACCTGGACTTGCTCACCTCCGGCATCCCGGAGAGCGGCGAGGACGGTGCGCCGGTGGACGAGGCCGCCATCCGGCAGAGCGTGCTTGGATACGATCAACTGTGTGCCCTTGGCACTCAGTTGAACGTATACTATGAAGTATACGAGCTACCAGGGTCGCCAAGCCAGGCTTCGGCATTAGCTTCTGCAGCTACTGCAGGTGGTGATGGCGGTGACGAGGTGTCCTCCAAGGTTCCGCCGTCTTCTTAGGACGTGCCCTGCAATATGGCAGGAAAAAACACTTTGCATCAATTCGGCCCCTGAGTGGGTCTGTAATTTAAACTTAAACTACGTGTGAATATTTCTGCACTGTGACTGATCTGCTTGTGGCGGATCAGTGGAATGCTTTTGAACTCTTGCAGCTTGTTTTTATGAAGTGGTTTTATTGTGCGAAGGAACTGCCAGGCCTAGTTTTATGCAACTTGCAGTTTTTTACATGCCCAAAAAACAACACTTTGAAAAAAAAATCACGCGTAGGATTATGCGATCCGCCATCCGGCTCTCTGTGCTTGACTTTTCGTGAGATGGCGAAATCTTCGCGCGAACAATCCGCTAGGGCGACGATACTTAATAGCAACCGTCCAAAGCCCTGAGCAGATGGCGGCTTAGATTGTCAAAAAGTCACTACTCTGGAATCCACACAGAAAACATCGAATGAAGATCAAAACATAAAAAAGCTACGCGGACCGCTTATGGCGGATTTAAAAGAGACGCAAGTGCAAAGCACAATTGCGCAAAAAGGTTCTATACGATCTAAATGAACAATAAAGGAGGTAAAAGACTCAGAAAAAATCAAGAGTGAACCAAATACTTTATTTCATTGATCATATAGAGGTGCCTATTACATAGCTAGATAAGTGCTAAGTGTAGAAATGACGTAGCTGTGCGATGTTCCATGGACGATCTGTCTCGTCGTAGATATCGTCAGGGTCTCTTCGTTTGCGCTTCTTACTTGGTCGCTTATCTAGCTCGTGAATATCAATGAGGTAGTAGGAACCATTCAGTAGAGCTTTGCTGATGACGAAGGGTCCTTCCCAAGGCGGGGATAGCTTGTGGGATTTCTGCTGCTTGAGGCGTAGCACCAGGTCACCTTCTTTAAATGAGCGTTGGCGAACACGCCGGCTGTGATAGCGGCGGAGATTCTGCTGGTAGATGGCGGATCTCTGGGCTGCTAGGTCTCGTTCTTCTTCCAGCAGGTCCACAGATAGTTGTCTGGACGCTTCTGCATCTTCTTCCTTGTAGGCCTCGACTCTTGGAGAATCGTACTGAACATCACTTGGCAAGATTGCCTCTGCTCCGTAGACTAAGAAGAAAGGGGTAAGGCCAGTTGATCTGTTTGGCGTGGTCCGTAGACTCCACAGCATAGATGGCAATTCCTCTGCCCAGGCTCCAGCTGCTCTGTGCAGCGGTGCTTCCAGGCATGGCTTGATCCCTAACATGATTAGTCCGTTGGTCCGCTCAACTTGGCCATTAGACTGTGGATGCACCACAGATGCTAGGTCAAGGCGGATGCCGTTGTGATGGCAGTATTCTTCAACTTCTCCCTGAGACAGATTAGTGCCATTATCGGTGATGATGCTATGTGGGATGCCGAATCTAACCACAATGTCCTTGACAAATTTGAGGGCAGTTTTGCCATCAAGTTTTCTGATGGGCTTAGCTTCCACCCACTTTGTGAATTTGTCTACCGCTACCAGGAGGTGCATAAATCCCGAAGGTGCTGTTTTTAGCGGACCCACCATGTCCAGCCCCTAGACTGCAAAGGGCCAAGTTATAGGAATCGTATGCAGTGCTGTGGCGGGCATATGGGTTTGCTTGGAGTACATCTGGCAACCCTGGCAGAGCTCCACAATACGGTCTGCATCTGCCTTGGCTGTTGGCCAGTAGAATCCATGGCGGAATGCTTTAGCTACTAGGGATCTGGCGGCGGCGTGATGCCCACATTCGCCTTCGTGGATCTCTCTTAGTATTTTGATTCCATCCACTTGGGATATGCACTTCATGAAAACTCCCGAGGTGCTTCGTTTGTAGAGCTGGCCATCTATGATGGTGTACGCTTTGGCTCTACGCTCGATTTGTCTTTTTTGGACTTCGTCTTCGGGTAGCTTCTTGTTCGTCAGAAATTCCAGGTAGGGCTCTGCCCATGGCGGATTGCTGGGCAAAACCGCCATGACGGGGGAGCTTGCTAGTTCCGGGTTTTCTGGATCCACCATCTTTACCGATGGTACGCGCAGATGCTCGAGGAATACTCCTGGCGGAACTGCCTTATGGCTAGATCCTAGTTTTGACAAGGTATCGGCCGCCATGTTATCTTCTCGTCGTACGTGCTTTATGTCGTAGCCGAGGAAACTTTTGGCCATCTCATCCACTTCGTCTCTATATGCCGCCATAACTTCGTTCCGAGCTTTGTATGTGCCAGCCACCTGCTGAGCCACAAGGTCAGAGTCTCCACAACACATGATGTGTTGTACGCCAATCTCCTTTGCGACATGTAGCCCGTGCAGTAAAGCTTCATACTCCACGATGTTGTTGGTGGTGGGGAAGTGGATCTGGAGAACATAGCTTAGCTCATCTCCCTTGGGAGATTTGAGTGTCACTCCAGCCCCCGAGCCGTGTAGCAACTTTGAGCCATCAAAGTGCATCACCTAATGCTCTGGTTCTGGGATGGGCGTAGTTTCCTGCGCTTCCTTCCAATCCGCCATAAATTCCACCAAAGCCTGAGACTTGATGGCGGTGCGAGGCTTATAGTCGATGTCGAAAGAGGCCAATTCAATGCCCCACTTCGCAACTCGTCCTGTTGCGTCGCTGTTGTTGATGATGTCTTTTAGTTGGGCTTTGCTCACCACTGTGATCTTATGGTCATAGAAGTAATGCCTCAACTTATGAGAAGCCAGGAAAACTCCGTATGCCAATTTTTGGTAGTGAGGGTAGCGCTGCTTGGATTCCGTCAGGACCTCGCTGACATAGTAGACTGGTCGCTATACGCCATACTTCTGCTCTTCTTCCTTACGTTCTACCACCATGACGATGCTGACCACCCTGTTAGTTGCTGCCATGTATAGTAACATGGGTTCCTGGTCTTCGGGAGCCGCTAGGACTGGTGCAGTGGATAACACTCTCTTCAGATCCTTATGTGCAGCGTCTGCCTCGTCGGTCCAGACGAATTCGTCTGATTTTTTTCATCAGCTTGTAGAGTGGCAAAGCCTTCTCGCCAAGATGACTGATGAACCTGCTCACTGCTGCCACGCAGCCTGTGAGTCGCTGTACATCTTTTAGATCTATGGGCCGGGAAATGTCGAGGATTGCCTTGATCTTCTTCGGGTTAACCTCAATTCCGCAGTGGGAGACGATGAATCCTAGAAGTTGTCTAGCTGGCACCCTGAAGACACACTTCGTGGGGTTAAGCATCATGTTGTACTTCCTAAGATTGTCAAAGGTCTCTTGCAAATCCGCTATAAGGCCATCTTGCTTTTTAGACATAACCGCTATGTTGTCCACGTATGCGTGGATGTTTCGTCCGATTTGATCCGCCAGGCACTTTTGCATAGTGCGCTGATACGTTGCTCCTGCGTTTTTCAGACCGAATGGCATTGTGACATAGCAATATGTGCCATAAGGTGTTATGAACGACGTAGCAACCTGATCGGACTTTTTCATCTTGATCTGGTGGTATCCTGAGTAGGCATCTAAGAAACACAGCAGCTCCGATCCCGCCATCGAGTCAATGACTTGGTCAATGCGAGGCAAGGGAAAAGGGTCTTTTGGACACGCTTTGTTCAGGCTAGTGTAATCTACACACATGCGCAGAACTTTTGTGTTTTTCTTAGGAACTAGCACCGGATTTGCCACCCACTTGGTATGGATCACTTCCTTGATGAAGCCTGCTTTCAATAGCTTGGAAATTTCCTTTGCTATGGCGCGGCGCTTTTCATCTCCGAAGCGTCTCATGGCTTATCGTACTGGCTTGGAGCCAGGAATTATCTGCAGAGCATGCTCAGCGAGTTCTCTGGGTACACCCGTCATGTCTGATGGTTGCCATGCGAAGATGTCCCGGTTCTCACGGAGGAACTCGACGAGCGCGCTTTCCTATTTAGGGGACAAGTTTGTCCCAATGGAGGTGGTCTTGGCGGCATCGCCAGCGACAAGTTCCACTTGTTTTGTGTCGACCGTAGGCTTGAAGGTGGGCGGGGAGGCGGAAATCTCCTGCTTGGATGCCGGCATCTCCGCGGGGTCCGTAGCGGCATGAATTTCTTTGAACTCCTCACCGAAGAACACTGCTTCCGCAAAGGCGGCTTCTCCTTCCTCGCACTCCTTTGCCTTTCTGAAACTGCCATAAACGGTGATTATGCCATCCGGGTCTGGCATCTTCAGCTGATTGTAGATGTAACATGGCCTGGCATGGAAGCTGTGGAAGGCAGGGCGACCGAAGATCACGTGGTATGTGCTCTTGAATGGGACTACCTCAAAGGTTATAGGCTCTTCACGGTAATTTTCCTCGCTACCGAAGGCAACTTTGAGTGTGATGGACCCGAGGGACTTGGCTTGGCGACCAGGAACCACCCCATAAAAGGTGACCGCGCTATGGCGGAGTTGGGTCTTGGTAAGGCCGAGCTTCGTCAAAGTTTCCACGTACATGATGTTCAGGCTGCTGCCGCCATCCATTAAGCATTTGGAGAACTCATAGCCATGGATTACAGGGCATACCACCATGGCGTAATATCCATCTGGGATGTGCTCTGGATGATCATCGCGGCTCCAGTGCACCGGTACTTCGGACCATCGGACGTACTGGCGGATTTTTGGCACGGTGGCATTGAGGGAGCGCATAGCAGCTCTCTGTGCCTTGGCCGTGGGAGGTCCAAGGAATGTGTGAAAGGCGCCTTTTTTGTCCTTGATTGGGTTGCCCTTGCCAGCGCCACCCTCTGCCTTTTTGGCGGGTTTGGGCGCATGGTCTTTGTCCATATCACTGCCATCCCTGGACTCCTTGTCTTTGTCCGCTTTCCCTTTGCCACGAAGCCGTTGTCGCCGGCTGCGCTTGAAGCCAGCCTCTTGATCCGCCTTAAGGTCGTTGACAAACTTGCAGTTCCGGTTGGTGTGATTGCACTTTCCCGAGGCGTCGCGGTGGGCGAAACATGGAATATCGTGATATTCGTCGTAAGACACGAGGGTGGATGGCGCCGAAGCGGGAGTTGCAGAACTCCGCGGCTGGCCACTGCTAGTACTGCGTCCTCTGCCGCGCTGGCCGCTTTGCCCCTTGTTAGCGAAGGTTGTGGCCACCATGTCCGGGGCCTGCTGCTCTTCTGGCGGATTTTTCCGTTTGTTGCTGCTATTCTGCTTTCCAGTGTTCTGGATGGCGGAAGCCTTCAGAGATTCGCGGGCGTCGGCGGCGGCGGCCGCGTAGTTGCTTGAAATGGTGATCATAGAATTTAGGGTTAGTTTCCCTTCGTTCCTTTCCCGCAACAGGCGATGGCGGAGCAGCTGGCCTCTCTCCAAACTGTCAATAAACGCGAGGATGGCGGATTCGTCAGTAACCCCTTCACAGGAGTTCTTCATATCAAGCCATCGCGCGAGGAAAGTTCAGGAGGTCTCGTCGTCGGCCCGTCGGCACCGTTGGAGGTCACCAATGTTATGGGGTCTCTTGTAAGTCCCCTCAAAATTTTTGGTGAACGCAGTTTGCATATCAAACCAGGTTTGGATGGAATTTTCTACCAAGTCGTTGATCCACTGCCTCGCAGTGCCGGATAGCATCAGGGGCAAATAGCGGACAGCAACATTGGGTGATCCCCCGGCGAATTGTACTGCGTTGAAGTAGTCTTGTAGCCAAGTTAAAGGCCGATCGACTCCATTGTACTAGCGGATATTTTTCTCGATCTTGAACCCATGTGGGATGGGCTCATCACGAATCCGTTGTCCAAAGCACTTTGGGCCGAGGAAGAAGGCTGTTTGAGACTTGGCAATCTCGTTTAGATGGGTACGAGCATCGTAGGGCTTCTGGTCCGGCGGATCCTTGCGAGAGTTGCGTGACCTTGCTGGTCCGCCACCACCACCGCCGCCGCCATGGGGGCTCCCTGGTGGGGATGGCGAAGGGTCACGTCGTCATTTACTCTCGCCGTCCTGCGACTGATCTTTGCAGCTACGATGGCTTCCTTCTGTTCTTCATGGAGATGGATCATCGTCATGGTGGCGAGAGCCTTGCCCTTTGTCATCGTGATGGCGAGTGGAGCGATGCTTGTTCTTATCGCCGTCACGGTGCACGCCGTCGTCATGGCGAGATCGGTCCCTTCTCTTGGATCCGCCGTCTCTGCTGGTTTCCCGTCATGGCGGATCGTCTCTGTGTCTAGCGTCACGGCTTCGTCCTCACTTGCCATCATTGTCGCGTATGACGATCCCTCCCTTTGGGACTTCGAACGTCTTATACTTTGGTGGCGGCATGTTGGTCTTATGGCGAGGGGCAGCATTGTCTTGGTGGTATCCATAGGCAGGGTAGTTCTTGCGGGGTGGCAATGGGTTTCTCTGCGGGCCTTTGCCATTTGGTTTGTCATCGGAGGATATTGGGATGGCGTTCGCCCGGTTGCGAGCTTCTCTTCTTCGGATTTTTGAGGACCCGGTATGAGATTCGTTGTCAGGGCGCGTACCATGGTTGCCAGCCCCTTGAGCCTTAGAGGCAGTGCTGGACCTACATAGCGCGGGATCAGATTCGAGCCGTCGTGATGACGTAGCATTCTCCTGCTGCACTAATGCTTTGGTCATCAGTTTCACCGCCGTTTCTAGGGCTGCTGGGCTCTTATTATGCTCCAATAGCTCCTTTGCAGCCATGATATTTTCAATGGGCGTAGCCCTGACTTCATCGCGGTTTTTATCCACGTATGGCGGATTCTTGATGTACATCTTGGCCAGAGTTTCCGCTGTTGGTACGGTGAACTCAAGGTTTCGTACCAGCTGCGGGTCGCCTCCCTCGGCGTGTCTTGAGCTTTAGCAAATTCGCCATCAAGCTGCTGGCCCATCTTCTCGACTCGCTTTGCTTCCTTGAGGAGTGCTCGCCTCTTCTTCTCGAGATCGTTCACATCTCTGATATAGTCAGGGGTGATTGGATCTGCCAGAGTTCCGTAGACGACCTTGTCCAGCGGGGTCGTGAAGTCTTCCGGGTGCTGGTCCTCGGGGATGGCGGGTTGCAGAGGCCTGGGTCCGCCGTGGATCTCAGGAAGTTGCTCCATGGCGGGATCGGCGGCTGGTGGCGGGTTACCCTGCTCTTTGCCGGCATCTCCGTCGTGGACTGCCTGAGATGGCGGATCACCAGGTGCCTGCCTAGCATCATCTCCTTTGTTGGTTACGAACACCTGCTTGGCCGCTGCTTGCTGTTCTTCAAGTGCCTGCTGCTCCAACTCCGCCTCGATTTTCCTCATGGCGGCATCATAATGGTCAGAATCATAGCCCTTGCTATCCCAGTCATCCTATTCACCACTTTTGTTAAGTGCCTCAAGGATGGATTCACCTGGGCTATCTTCTCCTCCATTGGAGGTAGATCCCGACGTGATGCCTGTGAACGCAACAAGGCAGTACCGTGGTGTCTCTAATGCCAGATTACTCATGGCGGATTCACAGCGGTCTTCCACCACTTCCTCTACCTCTAGGGCGGGCTGGGTGGGATTATTTTTTAGATCCGATCTGGGTAACTTGGAAAGTTCTAGGTCAGATGAGTCCTCCTCCGTCTCCAGCTCGAAAGCGGTCCGTTTGGGGATTTCAGCCATACCGATCCGCCGGAAATTGGTTTCCGTGGCGGGGGTAGGGTTTGTCTCTCCAATGAAGATATGGATATCTCCAATCGGAACGATAGTGAATCGAGCAGGGTCTTCTCTAGCCGGCACACAGAGGTTATCCGCTGGGACGATGGGGAAGCCGGAATCATAGAGGACGCGCCCGATGGCGACGGTGTCGCCGATGCCTGCAAAGGCGGATCCCGCCTGGATCCGTGCTCCAGACGCGCTTAGCCCCACGGTGGGCGCCAACTGTCATGGTTTTGTCAACACATCTGCCATAGAGGTAGGGGTATGGCGGTTTGTGGAAGGGGGTGAACACGGAGAAGCGATCCAGGACGGTGGTAGCACGAGTTTACCCAGCTTCAGATCCCGCGACGGTGGCGAGATCCTATGTGCTGCTATAATTCACTATATGGCAACAAGTGCTCGATTACAATGATGAGGTTGGCTGTTTCGCGGTGCGATTGGCCGTATGACTAGAATGTCTGCCTCAAGGGCTGCTCCACGCCGGGCTTATAAAGGCGCCTGGCGTGGGCTGCATGTTGGTACCGGAGCGGATACAACTTGGAGTCCTAGACTAAGTCCTATGCGTGTACGTCAAGGTAACTCGCCATGGGCCGTCTCCGGATCCGCCATGGGCCTGTCGTCAGTAAACCGCCATGGGCCTGTCTAAGGATCCGCCATAAGCGCCTGCGTCCAGTACCGCCGTGGCAATTTCAGCAACTGGGCCGCCCGGTATGGCGAATCCGCCATACCACCCCTGATGGGCCACCCTGGCTTGCTGATTTAGGACTACGTCGCTGGTATACCTATTTGGTATATCCCCAACAACATTCATATGGGAAGCAAAGGCTTTAAAGCAATCAACCATAATTTGAGGATCAAGACCATATTTAGCACTAAGCTCTTGAAAATTAGCAGTTTTAGCGAAAGACTTAATGCAATCAAACTCGTAATTCATACATGATCCTTTACCTTTGTTGCTATCCCAACCTTCAATATTGTTTTGAATTGTTTCAAGTAGATCCCACTTGGTGTCAACATCCTTGCTTGTGAAAGACCCATCAAAGCATGCATCTAGATAGTCCTTGTAATATCTTGAAAGCCTTGCATAAAAATTATTAATAACAATATTACGGGGAAGATCATGAATAGGACATTTGTGCATTAGTAACTTCAATCTTTCCCACGCTTGGGCAATGCTTTCTCCCTCATGCGGATGAAAATTATAAATGTAATTCCTATCTTTATAAACCTGACTAGAAGGATAGAATTTAGAATAAAAGAGAGGTACAATTTCCTCCCAATCAATAGGTCGGCCATCCTTTAGTGTTTTATACCATTCCGCAGCTCTGCCTTTCAGTGATAGAGAGAATAGCTTCTTCTTAACTTGGTTCATTGAAATACCTGCACACTGGAACAACTCGCATAATTCATTTATAAAAAGCAAATGATCACCAGGATGGACAGTTCCATCTCCTAAATAGCAGTTATCCATAGCACGTTCAACAATTTTCATAGGTATTTTAAAAGGGTGAGGAGCACAAGCATCATTAGAAACATCACATATGGGAGATAAAATATCATCAGAGCAAACTTTCTCCACTAAAGCTGGAGAACTAAAAATATCATGCTTAACAAAATCAGCTTCCCCAAGCTTAGACTTTTCCATAGCATTAGCAATAACAGGATTCAAAGCATTCGTACTAATAACATTGCTATGCGAAATAAGCTCCAAAGGTTTTTCAATTTTCTCTTCAAATCGAAACTCAGAAAAAAGACTAAAGAACTCTTTATTTTCCATTAAGCCTAACTAGTGAAAATAAAAACAAGAAATAAAAGATATAATTGCAGAATCTAAAGGAAATAACTCCGAGCACTCACTAGCAACTAAAAGACTTAGTAACCAAAGAATGTGAGTACCTTTTACCTTACCTCCCCGGCAACGGCGCTAGAAAAGAGCTTGATGTCTACGCACGCGTCTGTTCTTGTAGACAGTGTTGGGCCTCCAAGTGCAGAGGTTTGTAGAGCAGCAGCAAGTTTCCCTTAAGTGGATCACCCAAGGTTTATCAAACTCAGGGCGGAAGAGGTCAAAGCTATCCCTCTCAAACAACCCTGCAATTACGATACAGAAAGTCTCTTGTGTCCCCAACACACCCAATACACTTGTTAGATGTATAGGTGCACTAGTTCGGCGAAGAGATAGTGAAATACAAGCGGTAGTGATGATTATAAGTAGTAAATGTAATCTAAAATAAATATCACTGCAAGCAAACATGTAACAAAACTGAAAGGAAACGGTGTGCAATGCTTGGAAACAAGGCCTAGGGATCATACTTTCACTAGTGGACACACTCCCAACAAATATAACATAATTGAACCAATAGATACTATCATCAATATGCAACTCAAAACAATTCTCCAATGGAAAACGAACACTAATCATGCGTAGGGCTACGAAGCACTCCTCAAAGTCTGTATGTACCCAAACTAGATTGTCCCACACTATCACCATGAACGCACTAGATGGTTCCAACAAACACCAACATTTCATGGAGACATTAACCAAAAAGATACACCTGATGCACACACTAGTCACCTTTACACCATGATACGAGGTATCTCCGGAGAGTACAATAATAAAGCATCGGAGTAGCATAATATCTGAATAATAACATCTACCAATTCCACTAGATACAAAGCTCATGATCACATAAATATCACATCATGAGAGAGAGAGGTGAACCACATAGCTACCGGCAGAGCCCTCAGCCCCGGGGGAGAACTACTCCCTCCTCATCATAGGAGACAACAAGGTTGATGGAGATGGCGGTGAGGTCGATGGAGACGGCGGAGACGACGATGGACACCGATGGAGATGGCTCCGGGGGCACTTCCCCGTCCCGGCAGGGTGCCAGAACAAAGACTTCTGTCCCCTGAAATTTGTCTTCGACAGCGGCGGCGCTGCGGAACTGTTCTGGGGAAAACGCCGATTGTTTTAGGGTTTTCCGTCCCGAGGCTTTATATAGGCGAAGGGGCGGCGTTAGGAGGCGACCAGGGGGGTCTCACCCCTCATGGTGAGGCCGGCCCCTGGCCCCCCTCCGGCTCTCTTTTGGTCCTCGTCCTTCGTCCGGGAAAAATAGGAGTTCTGGGACTTGTTTCGTCTAATTCCGAGAATATTTCCTGTGTAGCATTTCTGAAACACAAAAACAGCAGAAAATAGGGAACTGGCACTGTGGCATCTTGTCAATAGGTAGTTCCGGAAATCACATAAAAACGCCACAAAGTGTAATGAAACACAAGGCAAATGGTGTAAAAACAAGCATGGAGCATCAAAAACTATAGATACGTTTGAGACGTATCAGGAGGCACGAGAGCAGGCCTTGGCCAGATCAGCGCTCTATCAGCAGCAGCTGTGACGATACCACAGCCGAAAAATCCGCCCACTCGCATTTCGCAAAGGAGATCTTGTACTCCGGCTGGTCTAAAACACCAAAGGCATGCATAAGCTGTCCTCTCCCTGGGAGGGACCGTTCATTGTCAGCCGGGTGCTAGGCAATGGGGCATATTACCTCATCGACGCACAAGAGCCCAGGAAGAACAAGGCAGATAACTTTGACAAGGAGACGGAGCGTCCCTGGAATGTCAGTCTCCTAAGACCTTTCTTCTGCTAAGGCAAAAGCTTATACCCCGAAAAACTTGTCAATGAATAAAGAATAACGGAGCGGCTAGTTACGGCCGGCTCTAAGGAAAACACTTCGTATATGTTTTGCTTCCTGCGTTATTCACTTGACCGGCATCCGGCTCCGGGCACCGAGCCACAGCCGGCAGCCCTAAAAAATGATCGATTCCTCGTCAGCCGGATGAGTACTACGTATGAAGAAGGTCTTGAGCCCAACCTCCATCTTTTGGCTCTGCGCAGCCGGACGGATAGGAACCGCCAGGCCACATATGAAGGAAAGCCACAGAGAAAAACCGTAAACGATAGAAAATCGCTCAACAAAGCGTTGAAGGCAGTGCTTGTTAACCATGTGTCGGCTAGCACGAGTCGGGTGCCCGATAAACCGAAGTACTACTTCTCACTCCGCGGCATGCTCCCACCCTAGGCCGGCATTCGGCTGCCGGCCCAAGGGAGACCAACCGGCACCAGGCTGCTGGTTGGGGGTAGAAGGGCCGAAGGGTGGGGAGATTAAGGAAAAAGTTGAGGGAACCGGACTAAGGCAAGCCAGCGAATGGTCGATGATCATAGTCTCTCGACGCTTGGGCTGAGTAGCCACGTCAAATAGGTTCGAAGCTAGAGCTGCCTCGCCCGACGTTGGCACCGTATGCGGACAAGTTAGTTTCGAGCCAGCTGTCAGTCCAGCTATCCCAAAACTCGGGGGCTAGGAGGAAAGGGAATTGGCCCTCAGAAGTGGGCCAGCTCCAGTACCTCGCCGGCTGTCCGGTCAGTTGGCACCGCGACATGATTAGCAAACGAGTGACAAAATCAAAACTTAGCGCCCGCAAAGAAATGGCTAAAGCCGGAAACTTGGAGATTCACTCTAGCTGCAGCAAGGGTTATGCGAAGGCCCGGGAAAGGGAGACGTGCCAGCTTCGACCTCGCTCGAGCCGGCACAGGACTTAGCTTTCACTCCAATCCCTCCAAGCCGGGGTTAGCTTGCATCTCCCAAAGCCGGTCAGCAGAGATACTACTCCCTCCGCGCTGAAGCCGGAGGACTTCGCCAGAAGCATCTGCATAAGTTAGTGGCTATCATAGACCCTACCTACAGATTCACGCGGCAATGGTTTTATCGAAGGAAGAATCCTAGCTGGGAAATCATCACCGCATGATGATGCAAACAGAAGACGCTCATGCAATGGCAAACACACAATAGATGAGCAGAGACTTGCAGGAAATTAAAGAAGTTCTTAGGCATACAACGGGCGATTACATAATACGGGCCATGCTAAGGGCCAAGACAACAAAAGAACTCCCCCCTAAGTCCCTAGACCTCTGTTGATGATGCAATTGTCAAGGAGGGGGCTTCGAGGGGGAGTAGGCGCGGGCGCAGCCGGAGGCGTCGACGACGCGGACACAGAGGATGGGAGACCCGGCGCGGTGGGTCAGGATGAGAGACCAGCCCCACTTCAGGTCGTAGTCATCGAGGAACTTCGTCCAGCCCTCGGTGAGGTAGCTCTTCCCCTGCTCGTCGTGGAGGACCTCGACGAGGTACAGGGGCTGGCCGCCGCTGCCTTCCTCCACCATGATGCTTGTCGGGGGTTTTTCCCCATCGTGCCGACGAAGCTGGCAGGGAGCGGCAGGCGTTCATTGCACCCGGCCAGCAGATGCACCACGGAGGTGGTGTACCCGTGCTTCGGGGTGTAAGAGAGCCGCTGCTGAGGCGGCGGGCGCCGGGGCTTGTGCGCCTTGCCGGCGGCCGCGCTGGAGGAGCCGCCGACGCTCCTGCCGGCGAGGCCCGGAGGGGCAGCCCCGACCGCCATCGCGGCACCGAAGAGGGCGGCCGCCGCCTCCAGGGGAGTCCCGGTGAGGCCAGCGATAGAGGTCACGCCCGCGGGAGCCGCGATGTTGGCGGCGGCCAAGGCAACCACCCTTCCGGGGGACGTGGCGATGGTGGTGGAGCGACCGACCCCGGAGGGCTCCGCGGCGGCCGCAGCCGCAAGTGCCTCCAAGGTCTTCTTGTTGCGGCTGCCCGGGGGCCGGCCACGCCTCTGAGGAACCGATGGCGTCGCCGCCGGGTCCTTCGCTTTGTTCTGACTCCCGAGCGGGCAGCCGCGCTTGCGCCCGCCAGACCCACCGACGGCTCCGGCCCCGGCTCCGTTGACGGCTCCGAGCGACGACATTGGAGGAGGTGGAGCTGAAAGGGAGAAGCGGAGGCAACCGCTCGATGAAGAGAAAGAGTGGAGACGCTCGGGAGTGGGGAAAACCCTCGAGGGCTCCAAGACTTAAAGGATGGCGAGGCATGAAAAGTTGAGCCGGTTTAATGCGAGTAAATCATACGCGTGGCGTTTCGATGGGACACATCACTGACGCAAGCCTCATCTTGTCACGTGACATCCTCTGGAATCATTACGGAGACCAAAGAGTCAAAGTGACAAGACAGGACGCTGCTGCACTACGCTGGCTACGGCGTAGGGACGGGACCCGAAGCGGCACAAGTTCCAAGGGGCCGCACACCGGCTCGCGGCTGCACGATGATCGCCAGCCGGATTGGTATTGGAGCCGGCACGTCCTGAGATGGCCGGTGAAGCCCCGCAAGACTCGGTCTCGAGATCAGTAACTTCCAGACCGGACAACGAACCCTGGGACTTTGATGGAAATGAGCAAGACTTCGGCGAGGAAAGGAACCCACCGAAGCCCCATGCAAGCCCATGAGACTTTGCCAGTTTCGGGGGCTAGTGTCGTGGGGATGACTTCAGGGGTATGCCAAGGGCAGCGCAGTCTGCCGGCTGGCGTCCAAAGAGTCTCCACGGCGTCAAGTAGGAAAGACCGGCTCTAGCTAAAGGGCCGGCTGCGCTACCACCCGGCTGGCTACTCCACCGACGAGAGCTAGAGCCGGGCGATGAAGATAAGATTCCTCCAACGGCCGGATCGCTGAAAGTGGCCTGGCCCCGACAAGATCGACAGAGGCAAAGGACGGGAGTGACGCCCGCCACGACTGGACTCCACCAACCGGCGAGCAGGAGCCTTCCCCATGAAAGGATCCGAGGCAAAAGGGAGGGCATATGCCTCCCAGATGCCGGTCCAAAGGGGGAAAAGGCACTTTATAAAGCGCAACTGTCAAAAGGGGATAGAGGAGGGCCAGAAGATCACGCCGAAGACGCAGCCGCGAGGAGCCGGCAGCCGGGCAGCCGGCCACCTAATCTGTAACTAGACCCCCGCCTATATAAGGGGGTCTGGACCCTTAGCCTAGGGGATCGAATCCTTCTCCTTCTTCCTCCTCTAGACGAACAGCTCGAGGAGCACTGTAACCACTGTAAAGCTAATATAAAGCAGGCAGGAAGTAGGGGTTTTACCTCCGGCGTGGAGGGCCCTGAACCTGGGTAACCGAGGTGTCTCTGTTGGCACAATCCCGAGCCGAACCCATCGTCACCACCGTCGAGCCCCTCCGTTAAGCCATCCCCATGGCTACTGTCTCTAAATTCCCACAACACCAACTACATCGTCAAGTGCAGGTCCAAGGTCCACCCCCCCTCCCGTCTCCGAAAAGGCAAGCAAAGGAGGTAGGGGCCTATCGATTCCTGACGGAGATGGGTAACGGTTAGGGTTTTCTTGAGATGGACAAAGCGTTTTACGTAGACTTGCGTACTATTTAACCTAAAGAAATTCTACGGACCCATATTATTCGATTGGTTGAATTTTTTGATTTCTTGCTTGTAAATGGGTTGTGTCGTGAATCCGTATGAAAATTCCCAAAAGCTACATGTAGATGTAGAGAATTATAATACCAACCACAACGTGTGCCGATGACACTAAGCAAACGTGTCAACTCGTCGGGACTCCAAGTGCAGATAACAAGAGTAAATTTTCTCCACGAGGGAACTCGTGGTTTAATATTAAACTCTTAGGGAACAGTCATATAAGCTCTTGTCATTCTTCTTCAAGCAACCTGCAAAAAACTTCATTGTCTTGTGTCCCTAACTCCACCGAGTGGTTATCAAGCACGAGGTGTAAATGTAAGTTAAATAAAATATGAGAATGCAATAAATAGATAACAAATGCAATATAATAAATATGATGCGTATGAGGTGTTTTTTTTTGGTTTTAAGGTGTATACAAGAAAGTAAATATGTTTTTGTATTTTCGGATTTAATTGATGCTGAAAATAAAAGTGCACGTAAATGTGTTGGAAAGGTGTTTCTTATGATTAAAATTGGACCGGGGTTCATGGGTTCACTTTTCTACTTTCTCATAAAGTTGTGGTGGCATTAACGCAAAGCGGATGACCGAAACATTGACATGCTTTTTATTATGTTAACTTGACAATATTTATATGGGCATCATGTCCTAATTTAAAGATGATGCAACACATCGTACTTATACTTCAAGCAATCTAGTACTAAGAATTAACAGAGTATATCCTTAGGTACTTTGACATGATGTTGAATATCAAATATGCTACCACTTGGACATATTACGATAGAATGATGTCTCTGAATGTCACTTAGAATTCTAAGCTGTCACCTAGAAATTATAGCACATGAATTATTTTTATCCATAGTGAGGTAACCGTGGAAAGGTAAAAACCATAGCAGATCGGTAAATATTGTTCACTATCCAATCACTACTACCTAGTTAATCCATTTAATACACACCATCCCCCTCTCGCGCTCTCGCATACATGTTAGATCATAAAAAGTAGTAAAGAATGGGTAATAATATGCATCTACTGAACATAGTAACATATCACATCTCATTGATCATCCAATAATATGAAGATCCACCACATAGGAATTACATAATATGCATCACAATCATGTTGGGCAGCTCATATGATGTCTAAACATTAAAGCATAAGAGAGAAATAGGACAAGCTACTGCCACAAACCCATAGTCCAGAGGTGGACTACTCCCTCTTCATGGCGGTGATGATGGTGTGTTGACATCGGAGAGGGTGGAGAAGCATCTAGGGCCGACTCCGGCTGCGTTTCCCCCTCCAATCTTCACTGGAACAGTCTCTATTTCTATGTTTCATGTTTCTCCGCCGCCTCTCTTCGCGATTATCCAACATGGTCTTCATATAGGCGTTTTTAGGTCAAGCTGAGCGTCTGGAGACGAAGATGGACGACAGCGGTGGTCCGAGGCTCAAACGAGCCTGGGTGGCGCGACCTGGCCTGGGCGCCGCGCCGCCTGGTCTCGTTTGGCCCCTGGGCCTCGTCTCGTTGACTTCTTCTCATCCATGTGCTTCTCGTGGTAAATATTAACTTCCAAAAAATCTCAGGTCAATTTGAGTCTAGGAATGTCCCTGAAATGTCAAAATACGCAAAACAGGGTTTTCCTGTTCTGCAGAGTTATAACAAAAAAAAGGGGGATCAATAGAAAACCCCATAAATAATTATAAAAAATGATTATAACAACTAATAATATTATAATATGTAGAAATATGCATCAATAAACTACAAAGTTCATGCATGTATTTTGCATGCATTAACATCCCCAAGCTTAACTCATGTTCGTCCTCGAGTATGAAGGTGATAAAATCAAACTAGAACTTTGGAGTTCACTGCTTCTATGAAAATAACAAGTAGTAATGCATATGATAGATGATTCACTCTTTAATGTACATCAACAAGCAAATGAGATATCAAGTGGTACTCTAATTCAACTCAATGATGTCCAACAATCAATAACATAGTGCAAAAACCAATGAAAGTACTATGGACATTAAACATGCAAGTGCTTGTGCTTTAGAACTTTCTTTTCTTTTCTTTCTTTCTTTCTTTCTTTCTTTCTTCTGTTTTTCTTTTCTTTTGAAAAAGCAGCCACTAAAAATAAGTAGGGAATATATGTGCCAAGCTTTGAAGCTAAAGAGAAAATAAATTTTAGAATTGTGCAACTCAAGTCAACGGTAGTAAAGAGCAAATATGGTTCACATGATCAACACTTTACTAGTTGTAAGTCTCAGACCCTGTTGTAAATAGTACCTCCACCCAATGGTACTAAACTCTAGAATTACCATAGACTTACATCGTGTGCATATATTTTCAACCAAGTGCTCACAAAGGGACACCTCCATACCACCTGTACACATTGCCTTCTAGATTTTCATGTTTTTGCAAAGGCAATATATACCGGGATGACAGGACAACAGACAAATGAACTCCTCTTAAAGTATTAATTGATTAGTAAATTAAACTTGTGTAAGCTAATGAGGAAGTCCATGCTGAAACTTCTACCATGATTATGCATGGTTTCGGTTAGCGGCCCAATGCTCTTCTCTAACAAATTTGCACACTCAAATCTTTAACATAATAACTCCCACTCATTTCACATCAGAAAGATATGCATAACCCAAGGTGTATGACAACAACATAATTAAAGTTGAAAGTCTTGTTCCATGACAGCATGGTTTAACTTAACCCCAACTAATAAAATGACAAACATGCAACTTACATAAATAAACTCCACCGTAGACTGCTACTTTCCCATGAGCTTCGAATTGCACAATAGAAAGGAACATGATTTTGAATGCAAATACATGGCACATATACTATAGATGGAATAGAATATTTGCTATGTAGGTAGGTATGGTGGAGATTTTGCGGAGAAGTATGGCTAAAGGTATTTGAATATACAAGTCTTTTGCTTGCTCTTTGTTTTCTTTTCTTGGTCATTGGAAAGGTATAAAAGTCACAAGCATGCATAATGTCCATAATTCTACACATTTATTAATGAACTAAGTAACTCAAAGTTAACCATTAATGCTCAAAGAAGAAATAGCAATAAATACGGCACTAGCAAATTACTATTCAATCAAAGCATATGAAGCATAGAACATAAGCATTACTTGTATTGTTACCTCCCTTTTCTTCCCAACTTTTTCTCTCAATTCCTACAGTAGTTTTCTCATAAATATAAAGTAAACCTACAGGTGTTGGTCTATTTATTCAAAACAAAAGATGCAAAAGAAAAACTAAAAAGTAGATGCAGACGCTCCAAGTTTATGCAACGGTAAAGTGATGCTAAAAAAACAAGGCAAGAATAATATGCAAACCGAGGACTTGATATGTCCAGGGGGTTTGCCATGGGACATTCCCAAGATTATGGTGTTCTCCATTACTTAGATTACTTCTTGCTCGATGATTATTCTTCCCCTGTGAAAAAACTTCACCACAAAACTATTTCCCACCTCTTTTCTAGAGTGGCTGATATTAGAGGGCACACAGATAATATAATTGCTGCAAAGAAAACCCCAAATAAAATTTTGTGTAAGGTGTCCAGAGAAAGTATTAAGTGGCCAATATTCACTAAATATCAAAAGACTCAAAAGAATCATCTTAAGACTCAAACAAATGTTGAAAACAACAAAAGACAAAATTTGTCAATAAAAATAGCAGCAGTTTGATGAATTTTTCCTCCCCCCCTTGAACAGGTCACGAATTTTTATATATTTTTTATTCAGGTAGAGGATGAAAAATTTCAATTTAGATAAATATCACAGGTCCATATAAGTTATATAAATAATAATAATAATTGCACACTAAAAAGTGCTGTGCAGATTTTAGCATCTCCAAATAAGTATTGCAATCTTTTAACATCCAAGATGGGTAAAACTTGGTACTTTATTTTTGCTATAGTAGAAAAACTAAAAAAAATATTCTTGCTACAGAAAGGACACAAAAAGAAGACTCAAATAAAATTACTCTCTCACAAGAGCAATGGAAACAAAACCAAAAAAAGTAAATACTACCGGGTTGCCTCTCGTAAATGACTTTCTTTATAGCCATATAGCTAGGCTTTTTACCTTATTATTTCAAGATGGGCAAGTGTCATGAGGGCACTTGTACTTCTGAAAATTCACCTTCGTCCTTGGAAAGTGCTCCATACACTTCTTATGTGGGAATTGAAACTTCACATTCCCTTCTTTAGAATCAATAAATGCACCTGTAGTTATCAAGAAAGGTCTACCAAGGATTATAGGACTTGAGGTATTGCTCCTTGATGGTGCATAGTAGGCACCCAGTTGGGAACCCCAAGAGGAAGGTATGATGAGCACAGCAGCAAGTTTCCCTCAGTTGTGAAACCAAGGTTTATTGAACAAGTAGGATAAAGAACCACACTTCCGAAGGTTGATGCCCGCTAGCTTTGCGACACTCCGGACAATGGCGCCAGAAGAATGCTTGTCGGCATGTAGCTTTTCACCAGTAGCAATGTGAAACCTACACACAACACAACCAAGTACTTTGCCCCAACTTACGATGAGGTTGTCAATCTCACCAATTTGCTGTAAACAAAGGATTAAGCGTATCGAGTGGTAAAAGGTAATAGTATGCAAGAATGTAAATAATACGAGTAAAAGTAAAACTGTAATAGCAATGTAAAGGAATTGGACCGGGGTCCACAGTTCACTAGTTGTGTCTGTCCATAAGATAAATAACAATATGCTGGGTTAACAAATTACAGTTGGGCAATTGATAGAATAAAGATAGCGTACATATGTCATGAGGATCACTATGAGATTCACTCTGGGCATTACGACAAAATACATAGACCGTAATCCAACTGCATCTATGACTAATAATCTAGTCTCGAGGTGTCATCCGAGCACCCAACTAAGAACTGGTCTAAGTTTGTTCTTGATGATCCCCACAAGCTTCTCTTATCTACTTGAATGCAAAGAGGAAGTCGCAATGCATTTTTAGACTTTTTTTTGAGAATAAAATACACGTGGATGGTATTGATCAAGAGACATGGCTAAAGAATGGAAACGCCTTCTTCTATTTGAGGAGTGAGCTTTTTGCAAGCAAGATCCGGAAAAGAGGGCTATTGTC
The DNA here is from genome assembly GCA_007115705.1 of Dactylis glomerata. Taxonomy (NCBI): domain Eukaryota; kingdom Viridiplantae; phylum Streptophyta; class Magnoliopsida; order Poales; family Poaceae; genus Dactylis; species Dactylis glomerata. Next base: position 1,797,904 of record QXEO01000180.1, on the reverse strand, counting down.
CCATAAAACTAATAAATCGAAATGTTGAGTATTAAGTTGCGAACAACAGATAACTGCATTAAGCAAAGTGCGGAATGTAATGATGGCGTGTAGATAACACCCCGTTGGGAACCCCAAGAGGAAGGTATGATGAGCACAATAGCAAGTTTTCCCTCAGTTGTGAAACCAAGGTTATCGAACCAGTAGGAGAAAGTACCACACTTCCAAAGGTTGATGCACGCTAGCTTTGCGACATTCCAGCAACGGCGCCAGATGAATGCTGGTGCGTGGCTTTTCACAAGCAGCAACGTGGAACCTGCACACAACACAACCAAGAACTTTGTCCCAACTTACGATGAGGTTGTCAATCTCACCGGTTTGCTGTAAACAAAGGATTGAGCATATCGAGTGGTAAAAGGTAATAGTATGCAAGAAAGTAAATAAGCGAGTAAAAGTAAAGGGTATAGCAATATAAAGGAAATTGGACTAGGTTCCACAGTTCACTAGTGGTGTCTCTCCATAAGATAAATAACAACATGCTGGGTAAACAAATTACAGTTGGACAATTGATAGAATAAAGATAACGTACATATGTCATGAGGATCACTATGAGATTCACTTTGGGCATTACGACAAAATACATAGACCGTAATCCAACTACATCTATGACTAATAATCCACCCTCCGAATGTCGTCAGAGCAACCATTGGGTATTAAGTTGCGAACAACAGATTATCGCCTTAAGAAAAGTGCGTAATGTAAACAATGCAAATATCCTTGAACACAAGAATGTTGTTTTCTCCCTAGTGGCAACAGCACATCTACAACCTTAGAGGTTTATGTCACTCCCCCGGATTACTAGAGGCATGAACCCAACTATCGAGCATAAATACTCCCTCTTGGAGTCACTAGCATCTACTCGGCCAAGATATATACTAGCAACGGAGAGCATGCAAGATCATAAACAACATAGAGATAACATAAAGATAATAATTCAGCACATCAACTTGACATAGTACCAATACTCATCAGATCCCAACAAACACAACATGTAGAATTACACAAAGATGATCTTGATCATGTAGGGAAGCTCACAAGATCTAAACATGAAGCACATGGTGGAGAAGACGACCATCTAGCTACTGCTATGGACCCGTAGTCCAAGGTAGACTACTCACACATCACTACGAAGGCGACCATGGTGGTGAAGAAGGCCTCCGACAGGGATTCCCCTCTCCGGTAGGGTGCCGGGAAGAGCTTCTAGAGCCTCCCGGTCTCGCGTCGCCGACGGCGATGGCTTGCACTATGTTTCGAGGAACATAGTTTTGTGTGTTAGTTGACAACACGAGGATATTTTTACACTGGTTTTGTGCAGAAAGTAGGCCGGATATTTCGGCCGGATTTTACCAAATCTGGGCCGGATAATCCGGCCACCCCTGAAAACGGCTAAGGACCAGAAGTTGGCATGATGCGTGTCACCCAGATCTATGGGCGGATATTTGGCCGGATTATTCTAAATCTGGGCCGGATAATCCGCCCCCCGGAAATCAACTAAGGACCAAAAGTTGGTGAGGTGCGCATCACCCAGATCTATGGGCGGATATTTTGGCCGGATTATTCCAAATCTGGGCCGGATAATCCGCCCCCCCTAAAAATCGGCTAAGGACCAGAAGAAGGCAAGGTGCGCGTCACTCAGATTCATGGGCGAATATTTCGGCCGGATTATTCCAAATCTGGGCCGGATAATCCGCCCCCCCTAAAAATCAGCTAAGGACCAGAAGAAGGCAAGGTGCGCGTCACTCACATTCATGGCCAGATATTTGGCCGAATTATTCCAGAAGTGGGCCGGAATATCCGGCCGCCGGATTATCCGGCCCTAACTTGCCCCGGATAATCCGGCCCCTGGCGGCCGCAACGGATACATTTCGGGAAGGGGTATTTCTACCCCTCCCCCTCATCTTCTCCTGCTTGCTCATCCTCATCAAGAATAAGATACTATTTGGAGCCAACCTCATTGCTAGATCTCCACCTTCAACCACCCAAAGTCTCAGATCTTTGGAGGATCGAAGGAGGAGGTCCCGATCTACATCTTCACCGAAGGAATTTCTGTTTCCCCTTCTTTTGCTTGAGGGATTTGTTCCTAGTGGTTCCTTGGAAACACTAGGTGGTTTGTTTCGAGATTTCTCTTGTCTTTGTGGTTTCTAGCCTCCGTGGCTTTCTTGGGATCCTCCAATTCAGTTGTGGATGTGTGCCCCAATCTCCATGTAAGGGATTTGGTGAGTTCCCCCAATACCACCGCTTAGTGGAACGAGCTAGCCTCCGTGGCTTGCTCACCGGAGAACAAGGTGAGCCTCCGTGGCGTTGGTCGACTCCATGTCACCACACCTCTCCAATGTAGACGTACTTTCCCTCAAAAGGAAGGAACTACGGGAATACATCCTTGTGTCTCCGGTCTCCGCTCCTCGGTTACTTCTTACCCGAACTTGCTTACTTGCTTACTTGTTCACCTGGTTTCTTATCACTTAGGAAATTCACCTAGTTGCACCTCTAGTGAATTTACATTGTGTCAAGCCTTAAATTTGAAAAAGATAAAAAATTTGTGTAGCACCTATTCACCCCCCCTCTAGTCGCCCATTAAGATCCTTTCAATTGGTATCAGAGCCTAGTGCTCTTTGATTGGGCTTAACCGCTTAAGAGATTATGGGCGACGAGGAGCCTGCCACTAAGGTGGATCTTAATAGTATAATGACACGAATGGATGCTATGATGGCAGCCATGGAAAGCCAAAAATCTCTACTTGATGCTCTCACTAGTGGAACGTCTAGTACCACTCCACCAACCCCGGTTGACACCCCGGATAAGGATAAGCCATCCTTAAACGAGGATGATCCGGGCAAGGATGGGGATGAGAGCAGCGATGACCCACCCAAGAAAGATGACACCTCTCGGGGACATAGCACGGAAATTCCACATCCTACAAGCTATGTCTCCAGAAGACACCTTCAAATGCCACACCTTGCTTCATGCGGCCCACCACCACCACTTGATGCTTCTAGCTTTGCCAATTGGCAAGATAACATGCGCTCTCACATAAACTTTGTGTCTATTGAGCTTTGGAGGATCATTGAGCAGGGTTTCCATCCAACTTCCAAGGACTTGACCAACTTGCTACCTTGGGAGCAAATCGACAAGCAACTCAATGCCTCCGCCTTGCATCTCATTCACATGTCTCTTACCGAGAAGGACAAGGCGTTCGTCTACAACATCACCTCCGCCAAGGAAGCTTGGGATGCTCTCACCAACCTCTTCATCGGCAACGAGAGAATTCAAAAGTCCAAGTTTGATGAGGCATCTAATGAAGCGGACAACTTCGCCATGTTTAATGGTGAATCTCCCAAAGAACTTCATCAACGTCTCTCGGCACTCCAAGTGAAGCTAGTCGACCTCGGTTCTACTCAATGTGATGGGAGATGGATGAAGAGGAAGTTCGTCCAAGCCCTCTTGCCCTTCTTGAAAGATACGGTGAACTCAATCAAGGGAGATGCCAACTTTAGGAAGATGACCGCTCATGATATCTTGCAATAGATTGTGGTAAGGAAGATCTCTAAGAAGAATGCGGATGATGCTCTAGCTCGTGCACGTGGTGTGCGTGCACCCAACCTTGCTTTGAAGGCCAAAGTCTCTCTTCATGAAGAAGCAAGCTTGATGGAAGAGGAAGAGTTAATGGGTGGAAGTCCCGAGGACATGAAGTATGCCCATGCCGAGCACATGGCTCTCACTCAAAGGGCATTCATGAAGAAGTGGAAGTCATCTAGTCCCTCCAAGCCTAAAGCCACAAGTAGAGTGAGGACGTGCTACAATTGTGGTAACCAATACCACTTCATTGCGGATTGTCCTTATGAAAGAGTGGAAGATCACAATGGAAGACTCATCCGCAAGGAGATGAAGGCCAAGTCTTACCCACCAAAGAACTTTGACAAGAAGAAAGCCGTTCCAATACACGCTTTGATGACTCAAGAAGAATACCCATCCGGTGATGATGCAAGTGATGATGAAGAAGTAGGAAGGGCCGCCATCGCCATCGCCAAGCCTATCTCTTCACCATCCCTCTTCGCTTCCGCAAATGAGTCCAAGCGCTCCAACTCCAAGGGAACATGTCGAATGGCTCACGCTACAAAGGTATCACCTTCTTTCACACCAATCATACCTAGAAGCTTATCCTTGATGGATTGTGTTGATACTAGTAGTGATAAGGATGAGCCTAATGAATTGGACACTTTCATGTCAACCTTGCATGGGGAGACCAAAGCTCGCTTTGAGATTCTCCTCGATCAATATAATGAGTCTCTCCAACTTAATGATAAAAATGAGGAACACATTTTTGAGCTAGAAGGGCATGCTCGTGAGTATGCCGATGAAATTGCCACACTCACTCAATCCCTTGAGGTTGAGCAAGACCTAAGGATGGCACTTGAGGCATCCAAGTTGGGTCTTGAAGAGTCTCATAATTTGGACATTGCTAGGCTTAAAAGTGATCAAGATATTACTCAATCCATTGCCAATGAACTTAGGTTGCAAAATGAAAAACTTAATCTTATTATTGCTAAAGAAGCAACCAAGTTCCCTTCTAGCACTTTTATTGCAAGTACTTGTCAAACTAACCCTCTTTTTGAGAAAGATTCCCCAAATGGTGACACAAGGCTTGATGAGCTTTTGAGTGCTCAAAAGCAACATGGTGACAAGACCGGAATTGGTTTCATTCCCAAGTCTAAGAAGAAGAAGAACAACAAGAAGACGAAGTTCTTTGTGCCTACTCCTCCTCCTAAGAAGCGCATCCCAAATGACATATGCTTTGATGAGGATGGCAATGTTTTTGAGGAGGAGGGGGAGCTTGTGAAGGAGGTGGTTGGGAATGCCAAAAGGGCAATGCCCAATCACAATGACTTTGCGGGAAAATATAACCCTTCCTATGTTCTTCGCCGTGCTTATGATGGGCATGTTTATGCTAAATTTGTTGGCTCACCTAATGAACGCATTTCTTGGTCTATTTGGGTTCCTAAGACCCTTGTTACTAACAAAAGGGGACCCATTGAAAAATGGGGACCTAAAAACAAGACTTGATCTCTTGTAGGGCTTTGCTTCCAAGTGCGGGACAATGGATAATTGATAGTGGTGCTACCAGTCATATGTCCGGAAGCAAAGAGTTGGTGAAGGAGCTTCGCACCGGTTCATCTAGTGCGGGCTACGTCACCTATGGAGATTCCTCAAGGTCAAAGGTATTGGGTCTTGGTAAAGTTGTCATATCTCAAGATATTTCCGTGGAGAATATCATGCTTGTTGAGTCTCTTTCTTATAATTTACTTTCCGTAGCTCAACTTGCCGATATGGGCTTTGCAACTTTCTTTGATGTTGGGATTGTGGTTCTTTTGTGGAGCAAGTCTCTTAAAGTAGCCTTTGTTGGACATGTCGAAAATGGCTTATATGTGATTGACTTCTCGGAGAAGGTCACTAAAGCCGTGACTTACCTAATGGCTAAAGTTGACGTGGGATGGCTTTGGCATCGCCGGCTAGGCCACGTCAATATGAGAACTTTACAAAGTCTCTACAAAGGTAACCACATCCTAGGACTAACCGATCTAACATTTGCCAAAGATCGTGTGTGTAGAGCTTGCATTGAAGGAAAGATGCATGAACTTCCTCATCCTAGCAAGACGATCATTTCTTCTAAGAGGGTCTTAGAGCTCCTTCAGTTGGACCTCTTTGGCCCTCCATCTCACGCAAGTCTAGGAGGGAAGAAGTATTGCTTGGTGATCATTGATGACTACTCAAGATATACATGGGTCTACTTCTTCAAGCACAAGTACGAGACCCAACAAACCGTCAAGGACTTCATCAAGGAAGTGGAACGTCAATATGGCCAAGAAATCTTGATGATTTGAAGTGACAATGGGACGGAGTTCAAGAACTACACCATGAATAAATTCTTGAGTGATGAGGGAATTCGTCATCAATACTCGACTCCCTACACTCCGCAACAAAATGGTGTAGCCGAGCGGAAGAACCGGACCTTGATGGACATGGCAAGGACAATGTTAGCAGAGTTTAAGTCTCCGTACAACTTTTGGGCCAAAGCTATCAATACCGCTTTTCATGCTACTAACCGGCTATATCTTCGCAAGGGCTTGAACAAGACTCTGTATGAGATCCTCACCGGCAACAAGCCTAACATCCAATACTTTCGAGTATTCGGTTGTAAGTGCTTCTATCTTAGAAAGGGTGTTCATTTGTCCAAGTTTGACTCTAAAGCTCTTGAGGGTATCTTTGTTGGTTATACCGCCGAATCTCATGCTTTTAGAATCTTTGACAAAGAGTCCGCTCATGTTGTTGAAGTTTCTAACGTGAGATTCAACGAGAATGACGGCTCCCGTGTGGAGCAAAGTGGTGTTTGTGATGTAGGTGACGAAATACCTCCTCAAGCCATAAGAAGAATGGGTGTGGGCCATCTTATACCCATTGAGGGACACCTTTTGGCGGAAGGAGAAGGACTATGCTCTACTCAAGTGGAGCCTTCACCTTCACAAGCTCCACAAGCTTCACAAGGTCCGATTGATGCTAACCAAAGACAAGCTCTAGACCCTCATTCAAGCGAGCAAGGCCAAGATCAAGACCAAGTGGACGGTGGTGATTCTTCCCCAATGGTAGATCAAGGCCAAGCTCAAGATGATGAGCATGCTCATGATGATGATCAAGCTCAAGTTGAAGGTCAAGGCGAGGACCAAAATAGTGGTGATGACCAAGTGGCTTCTCAAGAGTCTTTTGAAGAAGCTCAAGCTCGTCGTGCAAGGAAAGTGGAAGAGGCTCTTCGTAAGGGGAGTCATACCTTGGATAGTGTGATTGGAAGTGTGAGAAAAGGGGTTTCCACAAGGAGACAATTAGCCAGCTTTAGCATCCATCATGCCTTCGTCTCTTGTGTGGAACCTCAAAAGGTGTTTGAGGCACTTGAAGACCCGGATTGGGTGGAAGCTATGCACGAGGAACTCAACAACTTCAAGCGCAACAAAGTTTGGACTTTGGTGGAGAAGCCCAAGGAGTGCCGCAATGTCATCGGAACCAAGTGGGTGTTCAAGAACAAACAAGATGCAAATGGGATCGTTGTGAGGAACAAGGCTCGCTTGGTCGCTCAAGGATACTCTCAAGTTGAAGGAATTGACTATGGGGAGACCTACGCTCCCGTGGCTTGTCTCGAGTCAATCTGTATCCTCCTTGCTTATGCTTCTCACTTCAATTTTAAGTTATATCAAATGGATGTGAAGAGTGCTTTGCTCAACGGTCCTCTACATGAATTGGTCTATGTGAAGCAACCCCCGGGCTTTGAAGATCCTCATTTCCCGACCCATGTCTACAAACTCGATAAGGTGCTTTATGGCCTTAAACAAGCCCCACGTGCATGGTACGAGCATCTTAAAGAGTTTTGGGTAGACCGTGGGTTTGAAATAGGGCTCATTGACCCAATTCTTTTTACTAAGAAAGTCAACGGGGAGCTTTTCATATGCCAAATTTATGTAGACGATATCATTTTTGGCTCTTCTAACAAACTCTTCAATGATGAATTTGCAAAGCTAATGATAGACAAATTCGAGATGTCCATGATAGGAGAGTTGAAATTCTTTCTTGGCTTTGAGATTCGGCAATTAAGAGGAGGGACTTTCATCAATCAAGCCAAGTACATCCAAGACATACTCAAGAAATTCAGCATGGATTTCGGAGTTAAAGGAGCCAAAACCCCCATGCCGACAAAGGTTACTCTTGATCTCGATCCTAGTGGTAAGGAGGTGGATCAAAAGCTTTACCGTTCTATGATTGGCTCGCTTCTTTATCTTTGCGCATCTAGACCCGATATCATGCTTAGTGTGGGAATGTGTGCACAATACCAAGCCGCCACAAAGCAAAGCCATTTGATGGCCGTGAAAAGAATCTTTCGATATTTGATTCATACCCCAACTTTTGGCCTTTGGTACCCGAAGGGATCAAGTTTTGAGCTTGTTGGGTACTCGGACTCGGATTGGGTGGGAGACAAAGTGGATAGGAAGTCAACTTCCGGGGCTTGCCAATTTCTTGGTAGGTCCTTGGTTAGTTGGTCTTCCAAGAAGCAAAATTGTGTGTCTCTCTCCACCGCCGAAGCCGAGTACGTGTCTGTGGTGAGTTGTTGTGCTCAACTCCGTTGGATGCGGCAAACGTTGAAGGACTATGGAATTCATTGCGACAAGGTTCCACTCTTGTGTGACAACGAGAGTGCCATCAAGATTGCTCATAATCCGGTTCAACACAACAAGACGAAGCACATTGAGATCTGGCATCACTTCATCCGGGACCACGTCAATCGAGGTGATATTAACCTATCTTATGTAGGTACAAATGATCAAATCGCCGACATCTTCGTGAAGCCCCTTGATGAAGCAAGATTCCGAGAGTTGAGGCATGAGTTGAATATCATTGATTCTTGCAATGTGTCTTGATAGTGTGCACTCATTCCCATATGTTAGCACGTGTTCTAATCTAGATGTGGGCATGGATATAGGGGGAGTGCGGTCCTAATTAATTGGGCTATCCCTCCCCCCATAATGCCGAAAGTAATGCAATCATTCTCTTAATATCATTTTGTGATATGTGAGCTTCAATGATGAGTATTGGTTATGGACCCAAGATATATCTTCATGGTTCAATGCCAAAACACTCATATATGGTGGCTTCAGCCACCGACCTCTTCCTTTGAAGAGTTTATTCCTTGATATATCTTGAGTTTGCGTTTGAGTCTTCTTGGTTTTGTTTATCTCTTGATACGGGAAGGCACTTGGGTTGGTCTTTCAATGATTTCTTGTGTTTTTGCAACTCCAAGTGCCGAGAACCACTCCATGTTTGCCTTCTAACCTAAGCCCATCTCATTCCTAAACATTTTATCCATGCACACAAGTCCAGTTTTTCTACCACAAATTTCCTGAGCAAAGGAGTTCTAGGCCGGATTATCCGGGCCACTTTTGGGCCAGATTATCCGGGGGCCGGAATATCCGGTCCAAGTTTGGGCCGAATAATCCGGTCCTGCGGTTTGTCCATATAAAAAGGGGGCGTCGGGGTGAACTGCCCACTTTGGCAGTTCTTCCACCCCCGACCCCCCCTCTCTCCACCGCCGCTGCCTGCTCCTCCTCTTGCTCACCAGCGCCTCCCCGGCCGCCAGATCCGGCCGATCTTTGAGGCTCGTGCTCTCCTTCTCCTTGGGAACAAGTTCCTCCAAGCAGTTCCTCCAATGGATCAGGGTAAATTTTGCATCTCCTGGCCCTAGTGGTGAAGTTCTTGTGAGATTTATTTTGCTTAGATCTTGGAGGCTAGTTGTTCCCGTTGATCTTTCCTTAGGCCTTGTTGTATACTTTAGTGATTCACCTAGCCGATCTACGCTTTTGACCTGTTAGGGCAAGAATTGAGAAAATTTCGCCAGGGGGCGGATTATCCGGCCCAATTTTGGACCGGATAATCCGGCCTGCTATGTGCTTTCTTTTTCTCTTTCCTTGAACATCAATGTCATGCATTCCTCTGCTATGTTCATCACTCTAGTGTTTGTTCCTGGTACTTGTGTTTATCCTCATCACCATGCTCTCCACTTATTCTCTTCACAGGTGCCAGTCCGGCCAAGAGGAGTCATCCTCGCTACCTCCGTCCCAATGAAGATGGTATTCTAGAAGATGAGGTGTCAATCCGTCAGAAACAGCGTCAGCCGTCCTGAAGGTTAAGGCAACCAAAGATGCTAAGGCAGCTGAAAGAATTGCTAAGAAGGCTGCTCGAGCCAACAAGGGAAAGGCACCACGAGTCAACTACAAGCTAATGAGCCAAGTTTCCTATTCAGCCCTGAGGCAACAAGATTGGTACGCCTCTCAGCCGAGGTTTGCTCACATTAAAGACCGTCATTTCTGGTGTCCAAAGCAGCTGTACATCTTTCAAGACATCTTTGCTCCCATGAGTAAGCCCATTCGCCCGATGCATCCCACATATCTTGCTTTCCTGAAGTCCAAGGAGTACTTTGTTCCAGCTGTCCAGGTGGTGGAGAGGCTAGGCCTCACAGGTTTGATGACTTGTCAGTGCGACTATGATCCTCAACTCATTGTGCAATTCTATGCCACTTTGGCCTTTACTGCGGATGATGACAGAACTTTCAAGTGGATGACTGGGACCCGTTATTGTGAGTCTTCTTTCACTCGGTTTGCTTCGCTGTTGGGTTATCCCTTTAATGGCCTGACAAATCCTATTTGTCATCGCATTCACACTCCGCTTCCAGTCAACAAGAATCTGCTCTGTGATCTGTATGGGCCTAATGGAGTTCCTGGTCAAGCTGCTGGTCTATTACCTCTGTATGATCTTCTTGTGCGCATCTTCAGGGAGAACATTGCTCCAAGTGGAGGGAACAATGATGCTATCAGAAGCTCTTTGGTGGATCTTCTCATGTTTTCTCATGGTTGTGCCACGTCTACCGACCCGAATGCGGATTTCACTCTTGATGTGATGGACTTTATCTTCAACGAGATGTATGATGCTATGGTCAGCAGGGGTTCTCTTCCATACGCTCCTTTCATCATGAAGCTCATCATAAACACTTGCAAGGGTCATGATTTCAGCGGGCAGTGTGTGTCCCACAAGGTTAAGAAGCTCTATGTGAAGCAGAACAAGCCAGCTTCGGCTCCGGTTGGTCCCATTGGTCCAGATTCTTTCATGAGGGATGCTCGTTCTAGTGTCCCAAGTGGCAAGTTTGTGTCCAAGGATGTGCCCAAGAGGGTGAAGAAGTTGAGCTGGTTACAGAAGCATGTTCTTTGCATGAAGGTTGAGATTCACCATGAGAAATATGATGCCTATTGTGAGCGCAAGAACATCCTTGATACTCAGCGTGAGATTCTTCATAAGCTTAGTGGGGACCAAGCTGCTCTGTCTCCTCCCATTGCCTACAACAAGTGGCACTCCGAGACCTATGATTGGGGTGTGATGGAGAGGTCTCTCTATGTTGGTCGTACCACTCGTGTTGATGATGAAGATGAAGAGGAAGAGGATGAGGAAGAGGATGAGGAAGGAGAGTTTGAGGAAGATGAAGAAGAGGAGGAGGACTATGAGGAAGACGAGGACGACGACGACTTTGAGTGACTTCTTGGGGCGTGTAGTATGCTCTTGTCCCTTTTTGGTGTCTTGATGCCAAAGGGGGAGAAGTTGTTCTATTAGGTTTCTCGTTGGGATTTGCTTTGGTTTGGGAGCTCTAGCATATGCTTTTATCATTCTTGAGAGCTTGTGCTTCCAGTTATTTCATTTGTGAACTGATCGTTATCTTGTGCTTGGTGAACTTCCTTTGCCGTTGAATTATTGTGGAACTTGTTAAATTTATTATGCTTATTGTGTCTATGCCCATGTTGTATCCTTGCTTATCTCTAGGGGGAGCTTCAATTGAACTTATGCACATCTTTAGGGGGAGCTCCCTTGTTTATTTGATCTTACTATTGCAAATCCTAGTGTTGTCATCTAACACCAAAAAGGGGGAGATTGTTAGGGCATTTTCTAGCCCTCCCTAGTTTTGTGTGTTAGTTGACAACACCAGGATATTTTAACACTGGTTTTGTGCAGAAAGTAGGACGGATATTTTGGCCGGATTTTTCCAAATCTGGGCCGGATAATCCGGCCACCCCTGAAAATGGCTAAGGACCAGAAGTTGGCATGATGTGCGTCACCCAGATCTATGGGTGGATATTTGGCTAGATTATTCCAAATCTGGGCCGGATAATCCGCCCTCCCTCGGAAATCAGCTAAGGACCAGAAGTTGGCGAGGTGTGCGTCACCCAGATCTATGGGCGAATATTTTGGCTGGATTATTCCAAATCTGGGCCGGATAATCCGCCCCCCCTGAAAATCGGCTAAGGACCAGAAGAAGGCAAGGTGCGAGTCACTCAGATTCATGGGCGGATATTTCGGCCGAATTATTCCAAATCTGGGCCGGATAATCCGCCCCCCCCCCCCCTGAAAATCGGCTAAGGACCAGAAGAAGGCAAGGTGCGCGTCACTCAGATTCATGGCCGGATATTTGGCCGGATTATTCTAGAAGTGGGCTGGAATATCCGGCCGCCAGATTATCCGGCCCTAACTTGCCCCAGATAATCCGGCCCCTGGCGGCTGCAACGGATACATTTCGGGAAGGGGTATTTATACCCCTCCCCCTCATCTTCTCCTGCTTGCTCGTCCTCATCAAGAACAAGACACTATTTGGAGCCAACCTCATTGCTAGATCTCCACCTTCAACCACCCAAAGTCTCAGATCTTTGGAGGATCGAAGGAGGAGGTCCCGATCTACATCTCCACCGAAGGAATTTCTGTTTCCCCTCCTTTTGCTTGAGGGATTTGTTCCTAGTGGTTCCTTGGAAACACTAGGTGGTTTGATTCGAGATTTCTCTTGTCTTTCTGGTTTCTAGCCTCCGTGGCTTTCTTGGGAGCCTCCAATTCAGTTGTTGATATGTGCCCCAATCTCCGTGTAAGGGATTCGGTGAGTTCCCCCAATACCACCGCTTAGTGGAACGAGCTAGCCTCCGTGGCTTGCTCACCGGAGAACAAGGTGAGCCTCCATGGCGTTGGTCGACTACGTGTCACCACACCTCTCCAACATAGACGTACTTCCCCTCAAAAGGAAGGAACTACGAGAATACATCATTGTGTCTCCGATCTCCGCTCCTCGGTTACTTCTTACCCAAACTTGCTTACTTGCTTACTTGCTTACTTGTTCACCTGCTTGCTTGTCACTTAGGAAATTCACCTAGTTGAACATCTAGTGAATTTACATTGTGTCAAGCCTTAAATTTGAAAAAGATAAAAAAAATTGTGTAGCGCCTATTCACCCCCCCTCTAGTCGCCCATTAAGATCCTTTCAGATTCCCCTCTCCGGTAGGGTGCCGGGAAGAGCTTCTAGAGCCTCCTAATCTCGCATCAACGACGGCGGTGGCTTGTAGTATGTTTCGAGGAAAATTGATCGGGCTTAGGTTTTTCCCGTCGAGGGGAATATATAGGCGGAAGGGCGGCATCAGGAGGTGGACCAGGCAGTCTCACCCCCTGGTGGCGCGGGCCAGGGGTAGGCCGCGCCACCCTAGGGTGAGCCTGGCCTATGGCCCCCCTCCATCTCATCTTCGGTCTTCGCGAAGCTTCGGTAAAAATAGGAGGTTTGGCTTTTGTTTCGTCCAATTCCGAGAATATTTCCTGTGTAGCTTTTCTGAAACATAAAAATAGCAGAAAATAGGGAACTGGCACTGTGGCATCTCGTTAGTAGGTTAGTTCCGGAAAATGCATAAAAACGCCAAGAAGTGTAACAAAACACAAAGCAAATGGTGTATAAACAAGCATGGAGCATCAAAAATTATAGATACATTTGAGACATATCAAGCATCCCCAAGCTTAACTCCTGCTCGTCCTCGAGTAGGTAAGTGATAACAAAAGAATAATTTTTGAGGTGACATGCACCATCACAATCTTGATCAACGATGTAATGCATTGAGTGCTGGGATCAAAGTACTTAAAACATGGGCATAAGAGACATAATCTTGACAATAAAAACTTAGCAACCATGTTATAACATGAAAAGTAACACAAATGAAAGATCATGAACAATGAAACATTGAAAGTCAAGTGTGTGTTCAAATCATATGGAAAAATATAGCAAAGTGGTTTTCAGCTTGTCCTTCATGAAATAGCAAAACATAAATGCATAGGGCACCTTCAAGTTTAAGAGGGCGACTAGATACAAATAATTTAAGAACAAGCAAAACCATAATCATGAATAAATCAATGATAAACTTTGGGACTATGCACATTAGACTCAGAATGGCAACTATGCTCTCTTAGACGGTGCATGAAGGTAGAAGGTGGAGACTCAACATAAAAGTAAAAGAAAGGCCCTTCGCAGAGGGAAGCAGTGATTAAACATGTGCTAGAGCTTTTGATTTGTAAAACAGAGAGATAAAAATTGGTTTTGAGAGGTGGTTGTCTTTGTCAATGACTGGCAATGGGGTTCTTACTATCTTCCATACAAAGCAAGTTTTTGAGAGAGAGATTGGCGCTTTGGTGCTCTTTTATAAAGCTTGGCATTCCCCCCCCCCCACTTTTCCTTTCACAAACCATGGCTAACCGATTCCAGCGGGTCCCCACCAACTTTTACATACCATGGAGGAGTGCCTTTTTTTCTTTTTTTTTTCTTTTTGGAATAAAACAATATGGAAGATAGCAAATCCGATCATTACGTCCCCATGAGCTGAAAACAGTGTCACAAAAATGAGAAGTATTTTGAAGGTTTTTTGAAAGGTAGCACATGAAAATTTACTTGGAATGGCTTGCAAATACCATGCATAGGAATTTATAGTGGACACATTGGAATAACTTAGTTTTTGGGAGTTGGATGCACGAGTAGAGCTCATACTCGGTACAAAATGAAGACTAGCAAAAGACTGGGAGCGACCAACTAAGAGAGCAATAACGGCCATAATCATGCATAGCGACAAAAAATCATAAACCGAAGCATAAAGTGGTATCACAAGTCAAAAACCAAATGATCATAGAGGCTTATGGCGACTTGTTAGAGTCAAACATGTGGTAAGCATGCGCCAAGTCAACCCAAATAAAGCATCAAGGAGAAAACCACATAAAATGCTTCCATGTAATAAAAACAACGCATGATTTTTTTCAAAGGCTCATTAAGTAATCTCAGTCATTTGAGACAAGTCATGCTATAGAAAAAACAACTAAGCATACTATCAAAACGACATCAAGCGTGGCATGCAAAAGTCTAAGTCGCAGTCTAAACAAGCTCTTTTTTGTACCACTTTTTGCATGACAACTTTTTCTCTTTTCCAACACCATTCAAATCTTTTTGAGACAACTCTTTTGATGAAAACCAACATAGACCAGAGGTCTAAATACACCTTGATGCAAAGATATAACAAGATCTGAACAAAATCCAAGGCGAAAAATGAAAGCTAAACGCAGTTCTAGAAAAAAGAGAACACTCGCTGAACGATAAGAGTGAAAAATAGAGTGTTCTTGGCAATGAAAAACGAAGTACAACTTCTCCTAAATAAATTTGTTGGGGTCCAACCATTTATTGCAGCAAACAAAACAAAAGAAAACTGAAAGCGAAAGTAAAGACGCTCCAAGAAAAACGCATAGAATATGAAGCAATAAAAATATAGTGTGTTGAAAGGTGACCTAATTTTTGCTGATGAAGAAGGGGTGCCTCGGGGGCATCCCCAAGCTTTGACGCTTGTACCTCTTAGATATTTCTTGGGGTGACATGGGCATCCCCAAGCTTGAGCCTTTGTCCATACTTCATCTCATCTCATCACTCCCCATTCCCTACACTAGAAAACTTCCTTCATACAAAACTTCACACAATTCTATTAGCCACGTTAGCATAAACATGATAGTAAATCAAACCTTTTGGTTCATTTTCAAACTCAAATATACCACATATAAAGCATATACTACTGTAGCAACTTCCTCAAAAGTTTTGTGATCAAAAGAACTAAAAAAGAAAGCGATCGAGAGGCAAACATAAATAGTGGCAGAAATCTGTCAAAACAGAACAGCTGACAAAGGTTGATTTTTTCGAGGACCTTCTGTTTCTCAAATCGAAAAGTGCAAAACTAATGAAAGTTTGGATATAACCTGGGGAATATGCACAAGAAATTTTAGATCAAAAATATATTCTGATAATTTTCACGAATATTTACGGTGCAGCGCAGAAATCTGTTTCAGGACAGCAACTTCCCCAAATCTTACCAACTTCCAAGACTCAAATAAAAGAAAAATTACTGAAAAGAAAACATTGGGTTATCTCCCAAGAGTGCTTTTTCTTTAACGCCTTTGAGCTAGGCGCAGAAAGTGCAAATCAAGTATTTTCAAATGAGGCATTAAAATCAATTGTAGAAGTCTTCTCAACATGGCATTGTATTGCATCCAAATGAGTTTTTGAAGATCCTTTATGAACACTTTGGTTCACTTCTTTCATCAAAAAGATTTTCAGGACAAATCCAATCAAAATTCTTTTCCAAAGCTTCATGCAATCCTACAAGTTTGCAAGATATTGGTACCTTGATTTCTTCTTTGGTTGTACCAACAACCTCTACACGTGAGCCGAGCATATCAAAACGCTCAAAAACTTTCCTAGCTTCAATAGCAACATCTCTAAATTCTCTATGCAAAGTCTCCAAAATAAAATCTTTTTTTTCGGAGTCTTTGACATCATGAATCTTAAGAAACATTTGTTGCATAAAAGGATTAAGGTTAACAAACCTAGCCTCCAACATCTAAACTAAATAAGCAGCAACAACTTCATAACTAGGAGCAAGCTCAGCTAAAGATCTATCCTCAATATCTTTATGCATACTAACATGATTAAAGAACTCCTCGATGTTGCATTTCCCAATTATAGAACCACTACCTATTGTAAGGTCCTCCAAAGCATACTTAGGGACCAACATAATGAACTGAGAGTAAAAGTAACGGAATGCAAGTTATCAAAGGAACTAATTTTTTTTGTATTTTTGATAAAAAGATGCAAGCGAAAATGAAATAAAGCAAAACAATAACAAAGTAAAAGATTGAGCGTGAGAGACTCCCTTTGCAAAAATCTTCTTTCTCCCCAGCAACGGCGCCAGAAAAAATGCTTGATGGCATGTAGATAACACCCCGTTGGGAACCCCAAGAGGACGGTATGATGAGCACAGCAGCAAGTTTTCCCTCAGTTGTGAAACCAAGGTTATCGAACCAGTAGGAGAAAGAACCATACTTCTGAAGGTTGATGCACGCTAGCTTTGCGACACTCCAGCAACGGCGCCAGATGAATCCTGGTGCGTGGCTTTTCACTAGCAACAACGTGGAACCTTCACACAACACAACCAAGAACTTTGTCCCAACTTACGATGAGGTTGTCAATCTCACCTGTTTGCTGTAAACAAAGGATTGAGTATATCGAGTGGTAAAAGGTAATAGTATGCAAGAAAGTAAATAACGAGTAAAAGTAAACGGTATAGCAATGTAAAGGAAATTGGACCGGGGTCCACTGTTCACTAGTGGTGTCTCTCCATAAGATAAATAACAACATGCTGGGTAAACAAATTACAGTTGGACAATTGATAGATTAAAGATAACGTACATATGTCATGAGGATCACTATGAGATTCACTCCGGGCATTCCGACAAAATACATAGACCGTAATCCAACTGCATCTATGACTAATAATCCACCCTCCGGATGTCGTCCGAGCAACCATTAGGTATTAAGTTGCGAACAACAGATTATCGCCTTAAGTAAAGTGCATAATGTAAACAATGCAAATGTCTTTGAACACAAGAATGTTGTTTTCTCCCTAGTGGCAACAATACATCCACAACCTTAGAGGTTTCTGTCACTCCCCCGGATTACTAGAGGCATGAACCCAACTTTCAAGCATAAACACTCCCTCTTGGAGTCACTAGCATCTACTCGGCCAAGATATCTACTAGCAACGGAGAGCATGCAAGATCATAAACAACATAGAGATAACATAAAGATAATAATTCAGCACATCAACTTGACATAGTACCAATACTCGTCGGATAATAACAAACACAACATGTAGAATTACACAAAGATGATCTTGATTATGTAGGGCAGCTCACAAGATCTAAACATGAAGCACATGGTGGAGAAGACGACCATCTAGCTACTGCTATGTACCCGTAGTCCAAGGTAGACTACTCACACATCACTACGGAGGCGACCATGGCGGTGAAGAAGGCCTCCGACAGGGATTCCCCTCTCCGGTAGGGTGCCGGGAAGAGCTTCTAGAGCCTCCCGATCTCGCGTCGCCGACGGCGATGGCTTGCACTATGTTTTGAGGAAAATTGATCGGGCTTAGGTTTTTCCCGTTGAGGGGAATATATAGGCGGAAGGGCGGCGTCAGGAGGTGGACCAGGCAGTCTCACCCCCTGGTGACGCGGGCCAGGTGTAGGCCGCGCCACCCTAGGGTGAGCCTGGCCTATGGTCTCCCTCCATCTCATCTTTGGTCTTCGCGAAGCTTCGATAAAAATAGGAGGTTCGGCTTTTGTTTCGTCCAATTCCGAGAATATTTCCTGTGTAGTTTTTCTGAAACATAAAAATAGCAGAAAACAGGGAACTGGCACTGTGGCGTCTCGTTAGTAGGTAAGTTCCGGAAAATGCATAAAAACGCCAAGAAGTGTAACAAAATACAATGGTGTATAAACAAGCATGGAGCATCAAAAATTATAGATATGTTTGAGACATATCAAGCATCCCCAAGCTTAACTCCTGCTCGTCCTCGAGTAGGTAAGTGATAACAAAAGAATAATTTTTGAGGTGACATGCACCATCACAATCTTGATCAACGATGTAAAGCATTGAGTGCTGGGATCAAAGTACTTAAAATATGGGCATAAGAGACATAATCTTGACAATAAAAACTTAGCAACCATGTTATAACATGAAAAGTAACACAAACGAAAGATCATGAACAATGAAACATTTAAAGTCAAGTGTGTGTTCAAATCATATGGAAAAATATAGCAAAGTGGTTTTCAGCTTGTCCTTCATGAAATAGCAAAACATAAATGCATAGGACACCTTCAAGTTTAAGAGGGCGACTAGATACAAATAATTTAAGAACAAGCAAAACCATAATCATGAATCAATCAATGATAAACTTTGGGAACATGCACATTAGACTCAGAATGGCAATTATGCTCTCTTAGACGGTCCATGAAGGTAGAAGGTGGAGACTCAACATAAAAGTAAAAGAAAGTCCCTTCGTAGAGGGAAGCAGTGATTAAACATGTGCTAGAGCTTTTCATTTGTAAAACAGAGAGATCAAAATTGGTTTTGAGAGGTGGTTGTCTTTGTCAACGACTGGCAATGGGGTTCTTACTATCTTCCATACAAAGCAAGTTTTTGAGAGAGAGATTGGCACTTTGGTGCTCTTTTATAAAGCTTGGCACTCCCCCCCCCCCCACTTTTCATTTCACAAACCATGGCTAACCGATTCCATCGGGTCCCCACCAACTTTCACATACCATGGAGGAGTGCCTTTTTTCTTTTCTTTTTTTTTCTTTTTGGAATAAAACAATATGGAAGATAGCAAATCCGACCATTACGTGCCCATGAGCTGAAAACAGTGTCACAAAATGAGAAGTATTTTGAAGGTTTTTTGAAAGGTAGCACATGAAAATTTACTTGGAATGGCTTGCAAATACCATGCATAGGAATTTATAGTGGACACATTGGAATAACTTGGTTTTTGGGAGTTGGATGCACGAGTAGAGCTCATACTCGGTACAAAATGAAGGCTAGCAAAAGACTGGGAGCGACCAACTAAGAGAGCAATAACGGCCATAATCATGCATAGCGACAAAACATCATAAACCAAAGCATAAAGTGATATCACAAGTCAAAAACCAAATGATCATAGAGGCTTATGGCGACTTGTTAGAGTCAAACATGTGGTAAGAATGTGCCAAGTCAACCCAAATAAAGCATCAAGGAGAAAACCACATAAAATGCTTCCATATAATAAAAACAACGCATGATTTGTTTCAAAGGCTCATTAAGCAATCTCAGTCATTTGAGACAAGTCATGCTACAGAAAAAACTACTAAGCATACTATCAAAACGACATCAAGCGTGGCATGCAAAAGTCTAAGCCGCAGTCTAAACAATCTCCTTTTTGTACCACTTTTTGCATGACAACTTTTTCTCTTTTCCAACACCATTCAAACCTTTTTGAGACAACTCTTTTGATGAAAACCACCATAGACCAGAGGTTTAAATACACCTTGATGCAAAGATAAAACAAGATCTAAACAAAAACCAAGGCGAAAAATGAAAGCTAAACGCAGTTCTAGAAAAAAGAGAACACTCGTTGAACGATAAGAGTGAAAAATAGAGTGTTCTTGGCAATGAAAAATGAAGTACGACTTCTCCTAAAGAAATTTGTTGGGGTCCAACCATTTATTGCAGCAAACAAAACAAAATAAAACTGAAAGCGAAAGTAAAGACGCTCCAAAAAAAATGCATAGAATATGAAGCAATAAAAATATAGTGTGTTGAAAGGTGACCTGATTTTTGCCGATGAAGAAGGGGTGCCACGAGGGCATCCCCAAGCTTTGACGCTTGTACCTCTTGGATATTTCTTGGGGTGACATGGGCATCCCCAAGCTTGAGTCTTTGTCCATAGTTCATCTCATCTCATCACTCCCCATTCCCTACATTTGAAAACTTCCTTCATACAAAACTTCACACAATTCTATTAGCAACGTTAGCATAAACATGATAGTAAATCAAACCTTTTGGTTCATTTTCAAACTCAAATATACTACATATAAAGCATATACTACTGTAGCAACTTCCTCAAAAGTTTTGTGATCAAAAGATCTAAAAAAGAAAGCGATGGAGAGGCAAACATAAATAGTGGCAGAAATCTGTCAAAACAGAACAGCTGACAAAGGTCAATTTTTTCGAGGACCTTCTGTTTCTCAAATCGAAAAGTGCAAAAGTAATGAAAGTTTGGATATAACCTGGGGCATATGCACAAGAAATTTTAGATCAAAAATATATTCTGAGAATTTTCACGAATTTTTACGGTGCAGCGCAGAAATCTGTTTCAGGACAGCAACTTCCCCAAATCTTACCTCCCTCAAATTAGAGGTTCTTCTTGGCACAACAACGAAATAAACATGATAAGGAGAGGTCATTACAGTAGTACTAACTTCCAAGACTCAAATAAAAGAAAAATTACTGAAAAGAAAACATTGGGTTATCTCCCAAGAGTGCTTTTTCTTTAACGCCTTTGAGCTAGGCGCAGAAAGTGCAAATCAAGTATTTTCAAATGAGGCATTAAAATCAATTGTAGAAGTCTTCTCAACATGGCATTGTATTGCATCCAAATGAGTTTTTGAATATCCTTTAGGAACACTTTGGTTCACTTCTTTCATCAAAAAGATTTTCAGGACAAATCCAATCAAAATTCTTTTCCAAAGCTTCATGCAATCCTACAAGTTTGCAAGGTATTGGTACCTTGATTTCTTCTTTGGTTGTACCAACAACCTCTACACGTGAGCCGAGCATATCAAAACGCTCAAAAACTTTCCTAGCTTCAATAGCAACATCTCTAAATTCTCTATGCAAAGTCTCCAAAATAAAATCTTTCTTTTCAGAGTCTTCGACATTATGAATCTTAAGAAACATTTGTTGCATAAAAGGATTAAGGTTAACAAACCTAGCCTCCAACATCTGAACTAAATAAGCAGCAACAACTTCATAACTAGGAGCAAGCTCAGCTAAAGATCTATCCTCAACATCTTTATGCATACTAACATGATTAAAGAACTCCTCGATGTTGCATTTCCCAATTATAGAACCACTACCTATTGTAAGTTCCTCCAAAGCATACTTAGGGAACAACATAATGAACAAAGAGTAAAAGTAACGGAATGCAAGCTATCAAAGAAACTAATTTTTTTTGTATTTTTGATAAAAAGATGCAAGCGAAAATGAAATAAAGCAAAACAATAACAAAGTAAAAGATTGAGCATGAGAGACTCCCTTTGCAGAAATCTTCTTTCTCCCTGGCAACGGCGCTAGAAAAAAAATGCTTGATGGCGTGTAGATAACACCCCGTTGGGAACCCCAAGAGGAAGGTATGATGAGCACAGCAGCAAGTTTTCCCTCAATTGTGAGACCAAGGTTATCGAACCAGTAGGAGAAAGAACCACACTTCCGAAGGTTGATGCACGCTAGCTTTGCGACACTCCAGCAACGGCGCCAGATGAATCCTGGTGTGTGGCTTTTCACTAGCAACAACATGGAACCTGCACACAACACAACCAAAACTTTGTCCCAACTTACGATGAGGTTGTCAATCTCACATGTTTGCTGTAAACAAAGGATTGAGTATATTGAGTGGTAAAAGGTAATAATATGCAAGAAAGTAAATAAGCGAGTAAAAGTAAACGGTATAGCAATGTAAAGGAAATTGGACCGGGGTCCACTATTCACTAGTGGTGTCTCTCCATAAGATAAATAACAACATGCTGGGTAAACAAATTACAGTTGGGCAATTGATAAAATAAAGATAACGTACATATGTCATGAGGATCACTATGAGATTCACTCCGGGCATTACGACAAAATACATAGATCGTAATCCAACTGCATCTATGACTAATAATCCACCCTCCAGATGTCGTCAGAGCAACCATTAGGTATTAAGTTGCGAACAACAGATTATCGCCTTATGCAAAGTGCATAATGTAAACAATGCAAATGTCTTTGAACACAAGAATGTTGTTTTCTCCCTAGTGGCAACAATACATCTACAACCTTAGAGGTTTCGGTCACTCCCCCGGATTAATACAGGCATGAACCCAACTATCGAGCATAAATACTCCCTCTTGTAGTCACTAGCATCTACTCGGCCAAGATATCTACTAGCAACAGAGAGCATGCAAGATCATAAACAACATAGAGATAACATAAAGATAATAATTCAGCACATCAACTTGACATAGTACCAATACTCATCGGATCCCAACAAACATAACATGTAGAATTACACAAAGATGATCTTGATCATGTAGGGCAGTTCACAAGATCTAAACATGAAGCACATGGTGGAGAAGACGACCATCTAGCTACTGCTATGGACCCGTAGTCCAAGGTAGACCACTCACACATCACAACGGAGGCGACCATGGTGGTGAAGAAGGCCTCCGGCAGGGATTCCCCTCTCCAGTAGGGTGCCGGGAAGAGCTTCTAGAGCCTCCCAATCTCGCGTCGACGACGGCGGTGGCTTGCAGTACGTTTCAAGGAAAATTAATCAGGCTTAGGTTTTTCCCATCGAGGGGAATATATAGGCAGAAGGGCGGCGTCAGGAGGTGGACCAGGCAGTCTCACCCCCTGGTGGCACGGGCCAGGGGTAGGCCGCGCCACCCTAGGGTGAGCCTGGCCTATGGCCCCCCTCCATCTCATCTTTGGTCTTCGTGAAGCTTCGGTAAAAATAGGAGGTTCAGCTTTTGTTTCGTCCAATTCCGAGAATATTTCTTGTGTAGCTTTTCTAAAACATAAAAATAGCAGAAAACAGGGAACTGGCACTGTGGCGTCTCGTTAGTAGGTTAGTTCCGGAAAATGCATAAAAACGCCAAGAAGTGTAACAAAGCACAAAGCAAATGGTGTATAAACAAGCATGGAGCATCAAAAATTATAGATACGTTTGAGACATATCAAGCATCCCCAAGCTTAACTCCTGCTCGTCCTCGAGTAGGTAAGTGATAACAAAAGAATAATTTTTGAGGTGACATGCACCATCACAATCTTGATCAACGATGTAAAGTATTGAGTGCTGGGATCAAAGTACTTAAAATATGGGCATAAGAGACATAATCTTGACAATAAAAACTTAGCAACCATGTTATAACATGAAAAGTAACACAAACGAAAGATCATGAACAATGAAACATTGAAAGTCAAGTGTGTGTTCAAATCATATGGAAAAATATAGCAAAGTGGTTTTCAGCTTGTCCTTCATGAAATAGCAAAACATAAATGCATAGGACACCTTCAAGTTTAAGAGGGCGACTAGATACAAATAATTTAAGAACAAGCAAAACCATTATCATGAATCAATCAATGATAAACTTTGGGACTATGCACATTAGACTCAGAATGGCAACTATGCTCTCTTAGACGGTGCATAAAGGTAGAAGGTGGAGACTCAACATAAAAGTAAAAGAAGGGCCCTTCGCAGAGGGAAGCAGTGATTAAACATGTGCTAGAGCTTTTCATTTGTAAAACAGAGAGATAAAAATTGGTTTTGAGAGGTGGTTGTCTTTGTCAACGACTGACAATGGGGTTCTTACTATCTTCCATACAAAGCAAGTTTTTGAGAGAGAGATTGGCACTTTGGTGCTCATTTATAAAGCTTGGCACTCCCCCCCCACTTTTCCTTTCACAAACCATGGCTAACCGATTCCATCGGGTCCCCACCAACTATCACATACCATGGAGGAGTGCCTTATTTTTTTTTTTCTTTTTGGAATAAAACAATATGGAAAATAGCAAATCCGATCATTACGTCCCCATGAGCTGAAAACAGTGTCCCAAAATGAGAAGTATTTTGAAGGTTTTTTGAAAGGTAGCATATGAAAATTTACTTGGAATGGCTTGCAAATACTATGCATAGGAATTTATAGTGGACACATTGGAATAACTTGGTTTTTGGGAGTTGGATGCACGAGTAGAGCTCATACTCGGTACAAAATGAAGGCTAGCAAAAGACTGGGAGCGACCAACTAAGAGAGCAATAACGGCCATAATCATGCATAGCAACAAAACATCATAAACCGAAGTATAAAGTGGTATCACAAGTCAAAAACCAAATGATCATAGAGGCTTATGGTGACTTGTTAGAGTCAAACATGTGGTAAGCATGCGCCAAGTCAACCCAAATAAAGCATCAAGGAGAAAACCACATAAAATGCTTCCATATAATAAAAACAATGCATGAATTTTTTTCAAAGGCTCATTAAGCAATCTCAGTCATTTGAGACAAGTCATGCTACAGAAAAAAATACTAAGCATACTATCAAAACGACATCAAGCGTGGCATGCAAAAGTCTAAGCCGCAGTCTAAACAAGCTCCTTTTTGTACCACTTTTTGCATGACAACTTTTTCTCTTTTCCAACACCATTCAAACCTTTTTGAGACAACTCTCTTGATGAAATCCAACATAGACCAGAGGTATAAATACACCTTGATTCAAAGATATAACAAGATCTGAACAAAAAACAAGGCAAAAAATGAAAGCTAAACGCAGTTCTAGAAAAAAGAGAACACTCGTTGAACGATAAGAGTAAAAATAGAGTGTTCTTGGCAATGAAAAACGAAGTACGACTTCTCCTAAAGAAATTTGTTGGGGTCCAACCATTTATTGCAGCAAAAAAAACAAAAAAAACTGAAAAGCAAAAGTAAAGACGCTCCAAGAAAAACGCATAGAATATGAAGCAATAAAAAATATAGTGTGTTGAAAGGTGACCTGATTTTTTCCGATGAAGAAGGGGTGCCTCAGGGGCATCCCCAATATTTGACGCTTGTACCTCTTGGATATTTCTTGGGGTGAAATGGGCATACTTCATCTCATCTCATCTCATCACTCTCCATTCCCTACACTTGAAAACTTCCTTCATACAAAACTTCACACAATTCTATTAGCAACATTAGCATAAACATGATAGTAAATCTCCACTTTTGGTTCAGTTTCAAACTCAAATATACCAACCATTAAAGCATAAGCTACTGTAGCACCTTTCTCAAAAGTTCCATGATCAAAAGAACTCAAAAAGAAAGCGATCGAGAGGCAAACACAAATAGTGGCAGAATCTGTCAAAACAGAACAGCTGAAAAAGATCGATTTTTTCGAGGACCTTTTATTGCTCAAATCGAAAAGTTCAAAACTAATGAAAGTTTGGATATAACCTGGGGCATATGCACAAGAAATTTCAGATCAAAAAAGATATTCTGAGAATTTTCAAGAATGTTTACGGTGAAGCGCAGAAATCTGTTTCAGGACAGCAACTTCCCCAAATCTTACCTCCCTCAAATTTGAGGTTCTTCTTGGCACAAAAATGAAATAAAAATGATAAGGACAGGTCCTTACAGTAGTAATAACTTCCAAGACACAAATAAAAGAAAAAGTACTGAAAAGAAAACATTGGGTTATTGT
Source organism: Dactylis glomerata (assembly GCA_007115705.1). Classification (NCBI taxonomy): domain Eukaryota; kingdom Viridiplantae; phylum Streptophyta; class Magnoliopsida; order Poales; family Poaceae; genus Dactylis; species Dactylis glomerata. The sequence goes on along the minus strand of QXEO01000180.1, from coordinate 1,772,101 downwards.
AACGACCCGGAAAAATCCCCAATACTAGAATTGCTTGTTATTTTTATTTTTCGCGTCATCGTGACGTTGTGCATCATCATGCATCTATAACCTTGCATGTTTTGTCAAGCAAAGTTATTTTTCTTAAAAACTATTTTTATTACTTTGGTTGTATGGGTGTATAATAAACCTCCCCCATGTTTTTTTATTTTAAAAGATAACAAACCAAAATATTGCACCCTTTGAAAATTGTTTTGAATTAAAAATCAGATTTTGAAAATGTTTCTCTCTAATTCTTTTCCATCCTTTCTCTCTTTCTTTTAATCCTTTGAAGATCTAGTCGTGCCCTTTCTCGTTCTTAGGCCTAGTCAAACTCCAGCCCAAGCCAGGCCCAAACACCTTCCATCGGAGACGCTCCTTTTTCTGTCTTCTTCCTCGCTGTACGGAGACGCATCCAGCATGTCCACGTACCGCTGTTTATCGATGGGACGGCTCCCATGCATCTCGCCTCCTCCTTTTAAGCCCTGCAACCCTACCTCCTCCTAACCCTAGCCCCTATCCATTCCCGGCGCCGCCGGCCCCTGTTCCTCTCCATCTCGCTCTCCTCGTGTTGTCCCTGGCTGGCTCCTGAGCACACTTGCTCGTTCTCGTCGCCAAGCGCTGAAACCACCGGAGCTCCGCCCTCCTGCTTCATCTCGACTCCGCGTCCACGCCATCATCGTCCTGCGCTTCTTCGTTCACCGGCGTCATCCTCGGCTTCAACTCCGGTCGCCGTTTCTCTACTCCAGCCGTCGCGCTCCGGCATCGTTTCCGACTACTCCGGCCATCCTTCGGCCTACCTAGCCCAGCATCCTCTTCCTGGTGAGCCCTCCGTTCTTTTCTTCTTCTTCCCCTTTGACTTCTTGATGTTTTTCTGCCGCTGTTCTGACCGACCTTCTCCGCCATGGCCACGAGCTCGATCTCACACGTCGCCCGCGTCAGTTCTGCATCCTCCTGAAGCAACGTCCTGTCACCTCGCCATCGTCCAGCCCGTGCTCGTTCTCAAGCGTGTCCAAGCGCTGTTCCGTCCGGTTCATCTGAAGTGTGCGTCTGCCTCAAGCTTCGATTCGTTGTCGTGCTGCAGTTTGTCCCCGACGGCCGATGCCCAGGTCGTCCTTCTGAATCCGCCTCAAGCAATTGGTGTCCCTTGCCCTGCAACCATCGTCGTCGTCATTCGTGCTTCGCCACGTATCTGTTTTCCCGTCAATTTTCGAGCCCAGCCATCTCGTCCTCAATGCCTTTCGGTGGATCCTCTTAGAACCATCATATAGCTGGATGTTTCAGCTTTCCAACGCACTAACTCGCGCCCGAATCCATGCCCTGTGCATCCCGTTATCTTCCGCTGAAGTTCGGGCCGTGCTGCTGTTTCTGAACCTCGTCGCCGTCCTCGTTCCCTGTCGGAAGCAATATTCAGTTTCGTCAGAGAAACAAGACACCCCGACTTTCTGCTACAAATTTAAATCCGCACCGATCTTTTCACACCTGGAGATTCACCCCAGCGGTATTGTTCCTTGCCTACATGCAGACTCACCGCAGATCCTAAGTTCGAATTCTATGTGAGGCGAAAGTCTCAAGCTTTTTATTCTTTTTCTTGTACAGCTGACACGCTGGCCCCGCCCGTCAGTCTCCATCAGACCCATCACAGCAGCCTCCTCCCAGTCAACCTCCCTGGCCCGTGCATCCTCTGTCTGGCTAAGTGCTGTCTCGGTGAGAAAAGACCCACCCGTTTTTTTTGTTTTCGAATAGAATTACTGCAATATGTAAAACTTACAAAATTCATATCTTTCAAACCGTAACTCGGAATACAAAGTATTTTATATGAATTTTTATCAGAAAAATGTGTAGAATCTGAATATGCCATCCATACTACTGTTTGCATCTCGCATCATGTCGTGACATGGTATTTTGCATCTCACTTAATACATAACATATGGAGTAATTGGGATAAGCCAAATATGGTCTTCCCACTTCATTTAATTTTGTGTAGATCACCTATATCTTGTCTTTGCCATGCTAATTAACATTTAAAATGTCGTATAGTAAAACAACTTGAACCATATATGTGTGTGTCGGGATTTCGATTCCGCTTAATTTTGATAAGTTGCATTGCATCATAATTGCCATGTCATGCATACCTTCACATGCTCATGCCGATTCTTTTTCCGTAGTAGTAAGTGTTGTATCCGTTGCTTGTTGTAGCATTTTGCTTCTTCTCGGATAGGACGCTTCGTGGTGATGTGAGCAACGACAAGTTCTTCGGGTGTTCTTCGACCATCTTTTCAGGCGAGCCCTTTTCTCTCTACCCATTTAATACTTTTGCTCTCGCTAGCTCTATATTCTAGCCTTGTGTCGCGATGCTTTTGTTCGAGTCACGTGTCCTATCCACCTGTTTATCCAAAGCAAAGCCATAGAACCTTTCATACATCCTATTACCCGTGTGCTTGTTGTTCGAGTTGACCTTGCGAGTCATAGGCATCTTCAGGTTGTTGGAGTTGTTTTATCTTTTGGGTTGGGAAGTTATCATATGCTCTACTTTATGGATATATGTTGTTGGAGATAATCATGGCTTACTTTAAAGTTAATACTTAAAACTGAATTAAGCAGAGGCATCGGTGAGTCATTTTGCCAGTTTTACGACGGCTCACTTGTGTCCCCTAGGACCCCGAGATCGCATGAACTGTTCTGAGACTGAGCGCTCTAACCAGACGTGGGTACGTTTACGGGCCTCCCCTCGATCACTGCCGGAATCTACACACTTGTCCAGTGGCCACAACTAGTTCGCGGTGTTTCCATTTGATTCTTATCGGGCGTGCAGCTTGTATCTTTTGGTCCGATTTTACTTTTGGGGAAGCCGTGTGTGCCTTGTAACCCCTTGTTCTGCACGTCCGTCTAGGCGCGGTACGTTCGTTTATCGAGTGCTAAAGTTGGGATCATCCTGCGGGCACTGTTCCCTTCTAAAGTCGTACACGCATCAGCTAAGTCCGTCTCGGAGATTCGGCCGGACTCTTGATACGGGTTAAACTTAGTCAGGTGGCTTCCTGGACTTGTTTGTAGTGAAGGAGAGTGCGAGTCGTGACCTCCTGCCGGCACACCATCGGAAGTGTGCTTCATCATGTGGCATTAAGGGGTGATCGTGCGTTTGGGTACATTTGGGCACCCCTGCAGGGTTAAATCTTTTCGAAAAGCCGTGTCCGCGGTTATGGACGACTTGGAGCTGTACTACTCGACCATAGAACAACTTGCACCTGCTATTTCAATACTAATAAACTTGTGTAGTAAGCTAGCACAACTACAACAATAAACCTGCAATAAAACTTGGTAACCGTGTGAGTGCCTTTGATACTTGCTTCTTCGTTTGGTCACGAGGAGGTGATTCATCGGCTGGGTTATGTTTGGTGTTATATCTAGTTGGTTCTTTTATGCGCTCTCTTATCTTATTCTATTTAGACGGAAGTTTTACTGTCTCTGTAGTATATTTCTTTTGTTGCCGCTAAGTCCACCATATAGCCTGTAGGCGAGCACAGCTGAATTCCAGTCTCGCGAGTACGTGCCTCGGTACTCACCCTCGTTTTTCTTCTTTTTCCTTTCTCTTTCTCCCTCCTTTTTCGGCAACCGATGGCCCGATCTTCACAGGTATGGGAGCGACGACGTTAGCAAGGTTACCCTTCCGGCTTGGCCTGGGCAGGGTTTGGACGCCATCGTTTATCTTCAGGCCTCTTAGGCCCATTTGTATTCTTGTCCGTACTCGGATGCTATTTTGTTTTATGTATGATTTGGATCTTTGTATGTATATTTGGATTCTTGACTCATGGAGTCTTTGCCGTTATATTATATTATTTTATGGGTTCCATCGTGAGCTTGTGTATCTGTTGCTACTCGATTCCACCCGCATCACGTGCACGCTCCAACGTGCACGAGGCGCTTGGTGGTGCGTTTCCAAAGCGACATCATGTAGATTGTGGCTTGATCGCTATAATCTGCAATGTGCCGATTTTGGGGCGTTACAAGTGGTATCAGAGCCAGGTTTTGTCGATACCCACGGGTCCAGTCTGCCTGTAGGATAACCTTGCCAACGGACGAGTTGAGTCTAGTGTCAAAACTATTTTGTTAAAAATGCGTTGGATAGTTCTCGATAGGTCTGCATTTTTCTCCTTACCTCTTTGCTTCTCTCCTCTTACCTTTGCGAGTTTTGAGTCTTCTCTCTTACCTACTTCTCTGAGTTTAGGATTCTACGTGGGTGGACGATCTCTTGCCTTTATCCTAATAGGTCTGTTCTCCAGAAGATCATCGTCATCAACATGAGGAAGCATCTCTTGTTGGTGGTGTCGAGAAGAAACCTCTTGTTAGTGGTGTCGTGAAGATCAACTCGGTCCATGAAGATCCGATAGTTTGCCCAACTCCTCCCCTGTCTTATCGTGGATCTCGGGGCGAGATCCCTTGTTAGTGGTGTCGATTGTAACGACCCGGAAAAATCCCCAATACTAGAATTGCTTGTTATTTTTATTTTTCGCGTCATCGTGACGTTGTGCATCATCATGCATCTATAACCTTGCATGTTTTGTCAAGCAAAGTTATTTTTCTTAAAAACTATTTTTATTACTTTGGTTGTATGGGTGTATAATAAACCTCCCCCATGTTTTTTTATTTTAAAAGATAACAAACCAAAATATTGCACCCTTTGAAAATTGTTTTGAATTAAAAATCAGATTTTGAAAATGTTTCTCTCTAATTCTTTTCCATCCTTTCTCTCTTTCTTTTAATCCTTTGAAGATCTAGTCGTGCCCTTTCTCGTTCTTAGGCCTAGTCAAACTCCAGCCCAAGCCAGGCCCAAACACCTTCCATCGGAGATGCTCCTTTTTCTGTCTTCTTCCTCGCTGTACGGAGACGCATCCAGCATGTCCACGTACCGCTGTTTATCGATGGGACGGCTCCCATGCATCTCGCCTCCTCCTTTTAAGCCCTGCAACCCTACCTCCTCCTAACCCTAGCCCCTATCCATTCCCGGCGCCGCCGGCCCCTGTTCCTCTCCATCTCGCTCTCCTCGTGTTGTCCCTGGCTGGCTCCTGAGCACACTTGCTCGTTCTCGTCGCCAAGCGTTGAAACCACCGGAGCTCCGCCCTCCTGCTTCATCTCGACTCCGCGTCCACGCCATCATCGTCCTGCGCTTCTTCGTTCACCGGCGTCATCCTCGGCTTCAACTCCGGTCGCCGTTTCTCTACTCCAGCCGTCGCGCTCCGGCATCGTTTCCGACTACTCCGGCCATCCTTCGGCCTACCTAGCCCAGCATCCTCTTCCTGGTGAGCCCTCCGTTCTTTTCTTCTTCTTCCCCTTCGACTTCTTGATGTTTTTCTGCCACTGTTCTGACCGACCTTCTCCGCCATGGCCACGAGCTCGATCTCACATGTCGCCCGCGTCAGTTCTGCATCCTCCTGAAGCAACGTCCTGTCACCTCGCCATCGTCCAGCCCGTGCTCGTTCTCAAGCGTGTCCAAGCGCTGTTCCGTCCGGTTCATCTGAAGTGTGCGTCTGCCTCAAGCTTCGATTCGTTGTCGTGCTGCAGTTTGTCCCCGACGGCCGATGCCCAGGTCATCCTTCTGAATCCGCCTCAAGCAATTGGTGTCCCTCGCCCTGCAACCATCGTCGTCGTCATTCGTGCTTCGCCACGTATCTGTTTTCCCGTCAATTTTCGAGCCCAGCCATCTCGTCCTCAATGCCTTTCGGTGGATCCTCTTAGAACCATCATATAGCTGGATGTTTCAGCTTTCCAACGCACTAACTCGCGCCCGAATCCATGCCCTGTGCATCCCGTTATCTTCCGCTGAAGTTCGGGCCGTGCTGCTGTTTCTGAACCTCGTCGCCGTCCTCGTTCCCTGTCGGAAGCAATATTCAGTTTCGTCAGAGAAACAAGACACCCCGACTTTCTGCTACAAATTTAAATCCGCACCGATCTTTTCACACCTGGAGATTCACCCCAGCGGTATTGTTCCTTCCTACATGCAGACTCACCGCAGATCCTAAGTTCGAATTCTATGTGAGGCGAAAGTCTCAAGCTTTTTATTCTTTTTCTTGTACAGCTGACACGCTGGCCCCGCCCGTCAGTCTCCATCAGACCCATCACAGCAGCCTCCTCCCAGTCAACCTCCCTGGCCCGTGCATCCTCTGTCTGGCTAAGTGCTGTCTCGGTGAGAAAAGACCCACCCGTTTTTTTTGTTTTCGAATAGAATTACTGCAATATGTAAAACTTACAAAATTCATATCTTTCAAACCGTAACTCGGAATACAAAGTATTTTATATGAATTTTTATCAGAAAAATGTGTAGAATCTGAATATGCCATCCATACTACTGTTTGCATCTCGCATCATGTCGTGACGTGGTATTTTGCATCTCACTTAATACATAACATATGGAGTAATTGGGATAAGCCAAATATGGTCTTCCCACTTCATTTAATTTTGTGTAGATCACCTATATCTTGTCTTTGCCATGCTAATTAACATTTAAAATGTCGTATAGTAAAACAACTTGAACCATATATGTGTGTGTCGGGATTTCGATTCCGCTTAATTTTGATAAGTTGCATTGCATCATAATTGCCATGTCATGCATACCTTCACATGCTCATGCCGATTCTTTTTCCGTAGTAGTAAGTGTTGTATCCGTTGCTTGTTGTAGCATTTTGCTTCTTCTCGGATAGGACGCTTCGTGGTGATGTGAGCAACGACAAGTTCTTCGGGTGTTCTTCGACCATCTTTTCAGGCGAGCCCTTTTCTCTCTACCCATTTAATACTTTTGCTCTCGCTAGCTCTATATTCTAGCCTTGTGTCGCGATGCTTTTGTTCGAGTCACGTGTCCTATCCACCTATTTATCCAAAGCAAAGCCATAGAACCTTTCATACATCCTATTACCCGTGTGCTTGTTGTTCGAGTTGACCTTGCGAGTCATAGGCATCTTCAGGTTGTTGGAGTTGTTTTATCTTTTGGGTTGGGAAGTTATCATATGCTCTACTTTATGGATATATGTTGTCGGAGATAATCATGGCTTACTTTAAAGTTAATACTTAAAACTGAATTAAGCAGAGGCATCGGTGAGTCATTTTGCCAGTTTTACGACGGCTCACTTGTGTCCCCTAGGACCCCGAGATCGCATGAACTGTTCTGAGACTGAGCGCTCTAACCAGACGTGGGTACGTTTACGGGCCTCCCCTCGATCACTGCCGGAATCTACACACTTGTCCAGTGGCCACAACTAGTTCGCGGTGTTTCCATTTGATTCTTATCGGGCGTGCAGCTTGTATCTTTTGGTCCGATTTTACTTTTGGGGAAGCCGTGTGTGCCTTGTAACCCCTTGTTCTGCACGTCCGTCTAGGCGCGGTACGTTCGTTTATCGAGTGCTAAAGTTGGGATCATCCTGCGGGCACTGTTCCCTTCTAAAGTCGTACACGCATCAGCTAAGTCCGTCTCGGAGATTCGGCCGGACTCTTGATACGGGTTAAACTTAGTCAGGTGGCTTCCTGGACTTGTTTGTAGTGAAGGAGAGTGCGAGTCGTGACCTCCTGCCGGCACACCACCGGAAGTGTGCTTCATCATGTGGCATTAAGGGGTGATCGTGCGTTTGGGTACATTTGGGCACCCCTGCAGGGTTAAATATTTTCGAAAAGCCGTGTCCGCGGTTATGGACGACTTGGAGCTGTACTACTCGACCATAGAACAACTTGCACCTGCTATTTCAATACTAATAAACTTGTGTAGTAAGCTAGCACAACTACAACAATAAACCTGCAATAAAACTTGGTAACCGTGTGAGTGCCTTTGATACTTGCTTCTTCGTTTGGTCACGAGGAGGTGATTCATCGGCTGGGTTATGTTTGGTGTTAGTATCTAGTTGGTTCTTTTATGCGCTCTCTTATCTTATTCTATTTAGACGGAAGTTTTACTGTCTCTGTAGTATATTTCTTTTGTTGCCGCTAAGTCCACCATATAGCCTGTAGGCGAGCACAGCTGAATTCCAGTCTCGCGAGTACGTGCCTCGGTACTCACCCTCGTTTTTCTTCTTTTTCCTTTCTCTTTCTCCCTCCTTTTTCGGCAACCGATGGCCCGATCTTCACAGGTATGGGAGCGACGACGTTAGCAAGGTTACCCTTCCGGCTTGGCCTGGGCAGGGTTTGGACGCCATCGTTTATCTTCAGGCCTCTTAGGCCCATTTGTATTCTTGTCCGTACTCGGATGCTATTTTGTTTTATGTATGATTTGGATCTTTGTATGTATATTTGGATTCTTGACTCGTGGAGTCTTTGCCGTTATATTATATTCTTTTATGGGTTCCATCGTGAGCTTGTGTATCTGTTGCTACTCGATTCCACCCGCATCACGTGCACGCTCCAACGTGCACGAGGCGCTTGGTGGTGCGTTTCCAAAGCGACATCATGTAGATTGTGGCTTGATCGCTATAATCTGCAATGTGCCGATTTTGGGGCGTTACAGTTATCTCCCAAGAGTGCTTTTCTTTAACGCCTTTGAGCTAGGCGCAGAAAGTGGAAATCAAGTAATATCAAGCGATGAAGCATCAAGTTCATAATTTGCTCTTTGAATAGAGTCAAAAAGTAATTTCTTCCTCTTTCTAGGGAAGTGTTCCATACCTTTCTTGAGTGTAAATTGATATTTAATGGTGCCTTCCTTCATATTAATGATGGCACCTACAGTTCGAAGAAAAGGTCTTCCCAAAATAATAGGACATGAAGCATTGCATTCAACATCCATAACAAGGAAATCAATGGGAACTAGGTTATTGTTAACCATAATAAGAACATCATTAATCCTTCCCAAAGGTTTCTTCTTAGCAACATCAGCAGGAGGAACATCAAAATAACACTTTTCAAGTGGTGGTAAACCAAGCATATCATAAATCTTTCTAGGCATAACAGAAATACTAGCACCTAGATCGCATAAAGCATGGCAATCAAAACCATTAACATTCATAGCAATGATGGGCTCCCAAATAACTTCTAATTTCTTGGGAATAGAAACCTTTTGTTTCAACTTTTCTTCCCTAATTTTCTTGAGAGCATTTGTAATATGCTTTGTAAAAGCAATGACGTCTACGCACGCGTCTGTTCTTATAGACAGTGTTGGGCCTCCAAGTGCAGAGGTTTGTAGAGCAGCAGCAAGTTTCCCTTAAGTGGATCACCCAAGGTTTATCGAACTCAGGGAGGAAGAGGTCAAAGCTACCCCTCTCAAGCAACCCTGCAATTACGATACAGAAAGTCTCTTGTGTCCCCAACACACCCAATACACTTGTCAGATGTATAGGTGCACTAGTTCGGCGAAGAGATAGTGAAATACAAGTAGTAGTGATGATTATAACTAGAAAATGTGATCTGAAATAAATATCGCTGCGAGCAAACATGTAACAAAACTGTAAGTAAACGGTGTGCAATGCTTGGAAACAAGGCCTAGGGATCATACTTTCACTAGTGGACACACTCTCAACAAATATAACATAATTGAACCAATAGATACCATCATCAATATGCAACTCAAACTAATTCTCCAATGGAAAACATGCACTAATCATGCGTAGGGCTACGAAGCACTCCTCAAAGTCCGTATGTACCCAAACTAGATTGTCCCACACTATCACCTTGAACGCACTAGATGGTTTCAACAAACACCAACATTTCATAGAGACATTAACCAAAAAGATACACATGATGCACACACTTGTCACCTTTACACCTTGATACGAGGTATCTCCGGAGAGTACAATAATAAAGCATAGGAGTAGCATAATATCTGAATAATAATGTCTACCAATTCAACTAGATACAAAGCTCATGATCACATAAAGATCACATCATGGGAGAGAGAGGTGAACAACATAGATACCGGTAGAGCCCTCAGCCCCGGGGGAGAACTACTCCCTCCTCATCATAGGAGATAGCAAGGTTGATGGAGATGGTGGTAAGGTCGATGGAGATGGCGGAGACGGCGATGGAGACCGATGGAGATGGCTCCGGGGGCACTTCCCCGTCCCGGCAGGGTGCCGGAACAGAGACTTCTGTCCCCCAAAATTTGTCTTCGACGGCGGTGGAGCTGCAGAACTATTCTGGGAAAAACGCCGATTCCTCTAGGGTTTTCCATCCCGAGGCTTTATATAGGCGAAGGGGCGTCGTCAGGGGGCTGCCAGGGCGCCCTCACGTGTAGGGGGCGCGGCCAGGGGCCAGGCCGTCTCCTCTTCGGTTCTCTGGAAGCTTTGGTGAATTTCTGGACGTTCGGCTTTTGTTTCATTCAATTTCGAGAATATTTTCTGTGTAACTTTTCTGAAACACAAAAACAGCAGAAAACAGGGAACTAGCACTGTGGCGACTTGTCAATAGGTTAGTTCCGAAAATCGCATAAAAATGCCACGAAGTGTAACGAAACACAAGGCAAATGGTGTAAAAACAAGCATGGATCATCAAAAATGATAGATACGTTTGAGACGTATCAGCATCCCCAAGCTTAACTCCTGCTCGTCGTCGAGTAGGTAAGTGATAACAAAAGAAATAATTTTTGAGGTGACATGCACCTACACAATCTTGATCATCTATGAAAGCATTGAGTGCTGGGATCATAAGAACTTAAAACATGGGCATGAAAGATATAATTTTGACAATAAAAACTTAGCAACCATGTTATAACATGAAATAGAACACAAACAAAAGATCATGAATAATTAAACAATGAAAGTCAAACGTGTGTTCAAATCATAAGGAAAAACATACAAATGGTTTTCAGCTTGTCCTTCATGGAGAGCAAAACATAAATGCATAGGACACCTTTAAGTTTAAGAGGGCGACTAGATACAAATAATTTAAGAACAAGTGAAACCATGATCATTGTAACGACCCGGAAAAATCCGCAATATTAGAATTGCTTGTTCTTTTTCTTTTTCGCGTCATCGTGACATCATGCATCATGATGCATCTTATAATCTTGCATATTTTTGTCAAACCCAAAATTATTTGATACAAACTCTATTTTGTTTTGCTTGTATGGTTTAATAAATCCTCCTCTGTTTTTCTTATTCAAGCTAACAACCAAAATATCTGCAGAACGTTTTAAAAACAAATGTTTTGAGACAAAATGGATGTTTCAAAAATGGTTCGAACTCTGTTTGAAATCTTTCCTGAAACCTTTCTATTTCTCTCTTCTTTTGTTTTCTCTGCAATCTGAAAACACGTCCTTCCTCTTTCTAGCCCAGACCGAGCAGGCCTAGTCCAACCTCGCTCGCCACTTCGGTGTCCTCTTCCCCCAGAGAGCACGCGGAGAGCGTGAATACTTCTTTTGACGTCACGCCTCACCACCACCTCAAGCTTTCCCCTCTCCCCTTTTAATCCCCAGCCGAGGCCTCCCTGCAAACCCTAGCCCTTCTTCTGCTGCTCCCTCGCGCCGCCAGAACCATCTCTTCTCCTCTGCTTTTTCTTCACTGAAGAAACACCACCGCGGGCGTCATCTTCCACCTCTGACAGCCGCGTTCCTGTGATGATTCCGGCGAATTCCACCCGCATCACGTGCACGCTCCAACGTGCATGAGGCGCTTGGTGGTGCGTTTCCAAAGCGACATCATGTAGATTGTGGCTTGATCGCTATAATCTGCAAGGTGCCGGTTTTGGGGCGTTACAAGTGGTATCAGAGCCCAGGTTTTGTCGATACCCACGGGTCCAGTCTGCCTGTAGGATAACCTTGCCAACGGACGAGTTGACTCTAGTGTCAAAAGTATTTTGCTAAAAATGCGTTGGATAGATCTAAGTAGGTCTGCATTTTTCTCCTTACCTTTGTGCTTCTCCTCTCTTACCTTCGCGAGTTTGAGTTCTCTCTCTTACCTTCTCCTTTGAGTTTTAGGTTCCCGCGTGGGTGGACGATCTCTTGCCTTTTATCCTAATAGGTCCATTCCTCGGAAGGTCATCATCAACGTGAGCAACAATTCCTTGTTGGTGGTGTCGAGAAGAAACCTCTTGTTAGTGGTGTCGAGAAAAATAGATCCACGTTAAGGTCCGGGAATGTCAACATGAAGCGCGAAGACTCGATAGTTTCACCAACTCTTTCCCCCTACATGAGTGTGGATCTCGGGGCGAGATCCCTTGTTAGTGGTGTCGATTGTAACGACCCGGAAAAATCCGCAATATTAGAATTGCTTGTTCTTTTTCTTTTTCGCGTCATCGTGACATCATGCATCATGATGCATCTTATAATCTTGCATATTTTTGTCAAACCCAAAATTATTTGATACAAACTCTATTTTGTTTTGCTTGTATGGTTTAATAAATCCTCCTCTGTTTTTCTTATTCAAGCTAACAACCAAAATATCTACAGAACGTTTTAAAAACAAATGTTTTGAGACAAAATGGATGTTTCAAAAATGGTTCGAACTCTGTTTGAAATCTTTCCTGAAACCTTTCTATTTCTCTCTTCTTTTGTTTTCTCTGCAATCTGAAAACACGTCCTTCCTCTTTCTAGCCCAGACCGAGCAGGCCTAGTCCAACCTCGCTCGCCACTTCGGTGTCCTCTTCCCCCAGAGAGCACGCGGAGAGCGTGAATACTTCTTTTGATGTCACGCCTCACCACCACCTCAAGCTTTCCCCTCTCCCCTTTTAATCCCCAGCCGAGGCCTCCCTGCAAACCCTAGCCCTTCTTCTGCTGCTCCCTCGCGCCGCCAGAACCATCTCTTCTCCTCTGCTTTTTCTTCACTGAAGAAACACCACCGCGGGCGTCATCTTCCACCTCTGACAGCCGCGTTCCTGTGATGATTCCGGCGAATTCCACCCGCATCACGTGCACGCTCCAACGTGCACGAGGCGCTTGGTGGTGCGTTTCCAAAGCGACATCATGTAGATTGTGGCTTGATCGCTATAATCTGCAAGGTGCCGGTTTTGGGGCGTTACAATCATGAATCAATCAATGATAAACTTTGGGACAATGCACATTATACTCAGAATGACAACTATGCTCTCTTAGACGGTGCATAAAGGTAGAAGGTGGAGACTCAACATAAAAATAAAAGAAAGGCCCTTCGCAGAGGGAAGCAGTGATTAAACATGTGCTAGAGCTTTTCATTTGTAAAACAGAGAGATAAAAATTAGTTTTGAGAGGTGGTTGTCTTTGTCAACGACTGGCAATGGGGTTCTTACTATCTTCCATACAAAAATGAAGCAAGTTTTTGAGAGAGAGATTGGCACTTTTGTGCTCTTTTATAAAGCTTGGCACTCCTCCCCACCTTTTTTTCCTTTCTCAAACCATGGCTAACCGATTCCATCGGGTGCCCACCAACATTCACATACCATGGAGGAGTGCCTTTTTTCTTTCTTTTTTTCTCTTTTTTTTTCTTTTTGGAATGAGACAATATGGAAGATAGCAAATCCGACCACTCCATCCCCATGAGCTGAAAACAGTGTCACAAAATGAGAAGTATTTTGAAGGTTTTTTGAAAGATAGCACATGAAAATTTACTTGGAATGGCTTGCAAATACCATGCATAGGAATTTATAGTGGACGCAATGGCAAACTTGGTTTTTGGCAGTTGGATGCACGAGTAGAGCTCATACTCAGTACAAAATGAGGGCTAGCAAAAGACTAGGAGTGACCAACTAAGAGAGCAATAACGGCCATAATCATGCAAAGCGACAAAACATCATTGAAAGAAGCATAAAGTGGTATCACAAGACAAAAACCAAATGATCATAGAGGCTGTAACATCCCAAGAATTTACCAAATTTTGGGGGAAATTTTTTGCCTTTGTATTGCTTGAGATGATTGAAATTTCACAGGAATTTAAAACTTTTAAATCTATCTGAAAGCTTTATTAGAAAATTATTTTTTAAACCTTCTATTATTTTCTTGAAGAACTCCCTTGAGAAAGATCAATTATCAAAATGCTTCTTTTCCAACCTTTATTCAAACCTATGCAAGCTTGCTTGTAAAGGAGTGGATCCCAAAGGTGTTTTATTTAGTAAAGATTGTATTTCAAGAAACCAAGTTTGAAAGATATTTTCAAACATTATTTTTTATAAAGGATCATTTCCCATTTTCAAAAGATTTATCTTCAAATCCTATTTAGCTTTATGCAAGCAAAAAAAAAACCATTAGGCTCAACCTATATTTCTATTAAAAATCATGTTTTGATTTTGAAAACTTGTTTCCTATTGATTTAAAACCTTGCAGTGAATTTTGCAAAATCTCTGAAAGAGGTTTGATTTGATTTGGAGCTTTTTTTTGCAAAATCTATGAAAGAAATTTAGAAAACAGAAAAAGAAAAAGAGAAAGAAAAGGAAAAATATGAAACTGGACCCCGGGAACCATTCCAGCCCACGGCCCAGCAACGCCCCGCCCCGAACCGGTATCCTCTCCCTCTCTTCTACACGCCGACATGTGGGCCCCGCATGTCATCCCCCTCCTCCAGCAATCCTCTCCCTCTCTCTCCATTTCTGGAAACGATCGCCGGAGTAAACCTCTCCTGTTGATTTCTCGCGAGTAATGGCCATCAAGACCACGCCTATAAATACCTCGCACCCTCCTCCCACTCCCCTCCCCACCTCTCCTCGAACCGGGCCGCCAGGCTGCTCAAATCCCTCGTCGGAGGTCCGCTCAACTGCAAGCATCTCCGGCCGATTTCGACCATTACCAGTGAGCCTCGCACTCTCTCTTCTCTCCCATCATCTTCCCCTACTCTGGCGCACCACTTGATGCCCACGGACTGAATCATTTCGCAGTAAATCGAGCTCTCCAGTACAACCCGAAGGTCACCGACGCTCGTGCACTCTCCAGCCGGTCACTACTCCTTCATCTGGAAGCAATCGAGGTGGAGATTCACGCACTCGAGCTCGCCTCGTCGTTCTGATCCTCGTCCGCGTCTTCGCTACCTCCAGAACCCTCCGTATAGTCGGCGACGTCATCCTCTAGTGAGCAGGCTCGCCGCCGGCGACGCACAGGAAACCCTAGGTGAGCTTCTCTCCTCCCTGATTCTTATCGTCCGTCCGATCAAGAACCAAAAGCCCAGATCGCTTCACTTAAACGAAGAGGTATCAGTAGATCTGGTACGTTCGATCCACTTAAGATCTAACGTCCCACAATGTCGATCCGACCGAAACGGTACCGGCCAATCAAATCACGCCGCGTGTCGGCCTCTGGTTAAAACAGAAATTCGATTTAGATTTTCAAATCAGATTTGATTTCAATCTTGCAAAATTCATATCTTTTGATCTGTAGGTCCAAAAATAGCAAATGATATACCGTTGAAATCCTTGAAATCTGTAGAATCCAGTAGTACAATAAAATCTCATATTTCATGGGTTCAATTTGAAACTATTTCCAAATTGGGATTGAACCTCCTGTTAGTTTGTTTAATTCATATCTTTTGAACCAAGAGTCCAAAAATTACAAATTTGTAGTCTCTGGATTCCTTAAAACTGGTAGAACACCATAGGATCAAGAAAATCCAAATTTGATACGTGCACACACTTTGTGCATTCAAATCTTCTCAAATCACTATTTTGACCATATCTTGAGTTCTAAAATTTATTTTAGAATGAATCCACTTGCAGTGGCTTTACTTTACTGCAAGCTAATCAGTATTGTCACATATTATTTTCCTTGAGCCACTTCACAATTATTCGAATCTAAATATGAGGATTTGAGTAATTTCTACCATAGGGACAAAACTATTTCTTTTAGCACTATTCCTTCCTACTTTAGTGAATCCTATATTCATGCCTAGTCACCAATGTTATCTGAACAACATCTTGATCAAATCATATCTACTTAGACCTAACTTGTCTAGTTCATACTTATTCAAATTACAAATAGGTCATTTGAGTAAAGTGTGATACTTTCAATCTTAGTTTCTACCTTGCTACTATGGTATTGATCAAATCAATAGTCGTAGTACTCAACCCAATCCTATTTACTCATCAGGGACCTTAAGCCAAGTTTCACACATCATCTATACCTATCCTTTACCTACAGCCATCTATTCATGTCTACTCAATCTTAGCCTTGCATAGAACTATTCAATTAACAAATGAGTTAATTGAGTAACTCAATGCTTCACTTTTCCTAACCCAAGTCTAAGTGTAATATATACTATTTAAGAATAATTGTTGATACACTTATTCAATAGTATTACTATTGCACTGTTTTGTCTCTTATGTGATCTATCCACATGAGATATTCCAAGATTCAATATGCTTCGTTAAAGCATAAAGATTTCACTCATTTTACCTTGTCTAATTCATATATATTCAAACGGCATTTGTGCTACTTGAGTAGAATATGAATTCCTCCCAAACCTAGATCATATTAATGTGGAGCTGTTATAACCCGTACCATAGTATGTGTTATACACCACGTTGATCAAAGAACCTTTTAAGCCATGTCCCCAAATATCAACCTTTCATACCCAATCCAATGCCTACTTAGTTTTGTTCACATATGTTGAACTATTCAACTTGCAAATGTGCCATTTGAGTAGTACAAGCATTCTTAAAGTAGCCTAGACCATTTCCCTCCCAAATCATACTGATCCTTCCCAACTAAGCCCTCAATTTCATTCATGATCTTTTACCATATCTTTCAAATCACAACATCTCAGTAAAGCTAAATGGCTAAACAAATACCTTCGATTGCTTAAATTGTTTGTTTGTGATTGTTTGGAGTGTTTATGCCTTGTTCCTTCTGTACTATATTTGGTGTGGAGGACTACACGCTTAGTTGAGGGAAGAGGATCATCGTGTCCTTCAAAAGGCAAGTGACACACATACCCCTTACCCATTTTACTTATGCATTAGTATATTCACCTCTTGTAGTATGCATGATAGGTGATTTATTCAACTGTTTTACAAATGCTTAGATCCTAGTAGTGTGTAGCTATCCCTCAAAACCCCACCTGATAGGATGCTAAATACTTTGAAAAATATTGATGCCATGCTAAGATCACTTGAAAAGTGTTTTGTGAACAAATTAAGAACTTCAACTAAAATGAAACACCTGGGTGGATTGGTTTGATAAGAGGAGGCGAGGTAGGTGGGTTCTGGGACGCATGCCTTGTTAAGAGGATG